>WAAG01064826.1:159678-177723 GCA_013390105.1 Tichodroma muraria | reverse complement strand
TGTCGTGCCCGCACCGTTCGTGCGGGGCCTGCCTGCGGCAGTACCTGCGCATCGAGATCACCGAGTCCCGCGTCAACATCTGCTGCCCCGAGTGCAGCGAGCGCCTCAACCCCGCCGACATCCGCCGCCTGCTCCGCGACTCCCCGCACCTCGTCGCCAAGTACGAGGAGTTCATGCTGCGCCGCTGCCTCGCCGCCGACCCCGACTGCCGCTGGTGTCCGGCCCCCGACTGCGGGTGAGTGCTGGGGGGTCAAGGGTGGCGGTGGGGTGCTGCCGCTCCGTCCTGGGACAGCCCGGGCAAGGGGGGACCTGCTCGTCTCTCCATCCTGGGGCGCTTTGGGGAGTGGGGAACCCGCTGTCCCCATAGGGAGCTGTCCGCTCCATCGTGGGACAGCTTGGCTGCTGTCTCCTTAGGGTGCTGCCCCATCTGTCTGTCCTGGGACGTCTTGGGGAAGGTGGATCCCCGGCCTGGAAGGATGCTGCCTGTCCCCAACACGTGCTGGGATAGCTGGGTGAAGTGGAACCCGCTGTGGGTTGCTGCCTGTCCCCTGCAAGTCCTGCGGATGCCGTCCCAGCTGGGATGGCCCTGGGACTCACTGTCCTGCCTGTCCCCACGTGGGTCCCAGGACAGCACAGGGAGGGATGGCTCACTCTCAGTAGGGTGCTGCTGATGATATTCTTCTGGTCCTACTGTGTCCCATTAAGAGCCCTCCCTGCAGGGGTTCTTTGCTTATCTGCAGTCTGTTCAGGACAGCTGATGGGCCTTGGGTACCAAAATTCCATCTATCCCTATTATCTCTCTAGAGCACCAGGATTTGACCTTGGAGATTGCAAAAACACAAATCGGGTAGGAGCGATATGTCTTGAAGGGGGTTTTAGCAGAGCCATTGCTTCCCTAATTTAACAGAAACCTTTTTATCCGCACAAATGGTAAGTGTGGACTTTCCCAGCTGTGCATTTTGCTGCCAGTCATGGGGACAGTGCATGGGGACAACGCTGCAGCCTCCAGTAGTGAGGAAGAAGGAGCCATAACCAGTCACTTTTTCCCAGTGAGGACGTGAATACACGGCAGAGAGGGGTGATGTTGACTCACTGTCCGTTGCCCAAGTGAGAAACGTCTGTCAGTCCAGAAGTCAGCCCAGCCAAGCCTGATGACTGTGTAGTTATGAACGCGTTGCTTTCGTTTTCTCTTCCCTTTTCTTTTAAACGAGCTCTGTTAGGTTTCTGTTTTGGGCGTGAGCCAAAGCTGCCTGGAAAAGGGCTTTGTCGGGGAACTTAAGAGAAGTGCTGTGGAGTTGAGCTACAACTCAGCTTGGATGGCAATTCTGGGTAGCAAGAACATGAAAGGAAAGTCTGACCTAGTAGTCGGAATGGAAAAAGTGGTGGTGGGAGGATTGTGAAGATTTAATCAGAGCCTTGTAATAGGCATCCTATGCAAATCAGTGAGCCTGGCTCGGGTTACCCATTTCACGGCCTCTTGAGCATCCTGTATAAGGGCTTGTTCCGACAGAGGGGTGAAGTTAACAGCAAACAACACCTTTGCTCCTTTCTGAAGCCAAATCAAGTGCAAGATCTCGGTATTTCAGCAGCGCTGGGGATAAGATCAGGGAGATAGAGCAGGTTGTGCTGCCGCGGAGGGAATGCCCTGCTGGTAACCGACTAGAGAAAATCCGGTTCCTGCTCGCCGAATCTCAGCTCCTTGACTGTTGTGATGTTATCTGTGCCCAGGATAAGGTGTACAAACAGCGACGTCACCCGGGCTGGCTGGTTGGAAGGAGCCAGCTCCGGCGCGGCCCGGAGGGCGTTGCCTCTGTGACAGCAACGCAGCCTGAGCCTGATCCCTTCCTCTGGAGGGGTTCGGGCAGGCCGGTGTCACACACGGCTCTTTCTCCGAGCTAAAGCCTCCTCCCTGGTTAGTCAAGGAGCAGGATGAGCCCGATGACGTGCTGGCATCCTCCTCCCAGCTGCCCAGAAGAGCAACCCCGGGGCTGTTGGAGATGTTGGAGACAGCTCTCGTGGACCAGCGCTGCTGGTGTGTCTGTAGCAGCGCTGGAACAAAGGCTGTTGGAATCAGCCCTCCGGCAGGGAGAGGAATTAATCACCCTATTCATTCTTCCCGGCAGAGCTTGTGTGGCTGTGCTTATGTAAAATCAGGGTATGAATTATTTACAGCGGGCTTTCCCCGCCGTAGTAGTGCTGGAGTACGGGGAGCGTAGGGCTGGGGGCACGGCAGAGTGATGCTGGGCACTGAGTGTCACCCACCACTGTCACCCGAACCTTGGCTCTCCAACAACGTCATTTCAGTGTCAGAGAATCAGGGCATTCCTTTATTCTGGCCAGGATGTGTAACAGAAATCATTTCATCCACGCGTGCCTGGCTTGTGCAGTGAAAATCCTTCCATCCCACCTGGTTCTTTACCAGGCTTTTCACATATTTGTACGTTAAAACCCCCAAAGAAATTCATGTTCGTTGGTCTTAAATTACACAATGATTCAATCTGCTATTGGTTATTGATCTCTTCGATGCTAATTGGGCCCTCGTTCTTTGGTTCTCTCATCGATCTTTTCCCAGACCAGGTGTCTCCAGCCTCACCAGGGGGTGATGTTTATTAATGACGTTTATTTCCTCTGTTTCTTCTGGCTCCTCCCACTCTGTTGATGTTCAGCTCATGAAGCCTTTGAAGAGAAACTTCAATTCCCCTCCTCCTGGGCAAAGGCAAACAAAACCCCTGAGTGAAGTTACCAAAAAAAACCCCAAAAAGCTAAAAGTTGTATCATTTCCAACGCCACCAAGGTGGGCAGGGCTGGGGTATGGCCCTGGGTGTCACCCCCACCGAGGTGGTGGCATCAAGGGGCTGCGGGGCTGCGACAGGACCCTAAAAACATCCTGTGCCTTCCTCACATCCAGAAGTGTTTCCTAAATGAAAGAGCCTGGCTGTGCTGCCCGGGAGGAAGAGGAGGAGGACAGAACACAACACCGGTGCGTGTTGCCATGGAAACCCTGGTCAATTGATGCGCCATCAATCGCAAAACAAATCATTTTCTGTGTTTGCAGCTCCGGGGATTTTTTTTTTCCCCCCCTTGCTACAATCAGGTGGTATCGCTGTCTAGTGTTTGTCACACTGCAGCGTTCCCAAAAGCATGGGAGAAAAACAGAACCTTTAAAGTAAGCGGAGCTGTGTGGGCTGAGATCCGTGAATGGAGGGACGGAGGAAACTCGTGGCCATCCAAGGAGGGGGCTGGAAGTGGAGCTGTGCCGTTCCTGGGGTCTCAGGAACACACTCACGTCGCTTTGTGGGAAAAACTCAGGGAGAACTCAGTTTCCCTTCTTATCTGCTGTCGGAAAATGGCCATTAAAGCCAGCAATATGTCAGAGGTCAGTGGAAGAGGAGAACCACTGTCCGTCCAGGTCCTGCCATGACTATTCCTCAGCATTTGACTCCAAAACCCACTTTCTAGTTGACCTTGATGTGGAGATGTGTTATTTCTTTCCCCACTAGACAGTCCTGGAGCTTCTTTCCCCACAGCTGTGGGCTTGTGCATGATATTTGTCATTTCAGCTCCAGCAATAAAATATAAATGCTGATGATTTTAATTTCTTGAGTGATTAAAAAAACCCAACATTTTGAGCGAGGAGTTAATTTAGAGTGTGGGGTTGCTTAATATATTACACTCAGCTCTTCTAGGCTGCTGTTATGGTTTGAAATAGCAGTGTCACAACACAGCTGGGCAGATGAAGCTTTTCCTTTCTGTTTTGCCAAGGGCAGCCCAGGAGGCAGTGGCAGGGTGAGGACATTTAGTGGGATATTCCTTAGACAAGGTGCACAGGAATCAAATTCATCCCTCCCTGCCCTCTGGGCCATCTGCATCACAGAATTATCATATAGGGAACAGAGTGGTTTGGGTTGGAAGGGACCTTAAAATTCATCCAGCCACGGGCTGGGACACTTCCAGGGATGGGGTTTTCCTGTCTCTCCTCCTGTTGGGCTCAGGGGCAGGTGTGTGGATGCACAGGTAGAGCTGCAGTCGTGCCTGCCAGCCCTCAGATGTTGTTTCTTTGGCAATGCTGTCGTAGCCTGGCAGGATGAAGTTGCTCGAACTCCCACGGGATATGAATCATTGTGGTATGACACATTCAGTGGTTCTCACGCTGCTGCCTTGGAGAAGAAGAGGCAAATACAACTCGAGCCACACGAGCTCTAAATATGAAACCTTAAATAGGAGTTATTCTCTCCTCTGGCCACTAACAAAAATACCCTTTTGCCATATGGGTGTTGCGGGACCGGGAAGGCACTTCTGGAATTGCTCATTGTCAGCCCCTGCCAATGGAAACAGCCTCATCCTCAGTGGCTGTCAGTCAGATTTCTGCAGCACTGCTTGGTGATGCAGCTTAGACTTCTGTGTACATGGGACACTTCCTTCTGGGCGTGTCACGCTACTGTCACGGTGAGCTGGTTGAGCTTGGCCTCTCTCTCTTGCACAGTTGATTATTTTACTCCAATTTTGGCTCGTTCCAAAGGCAGGGCATTGTTCTTCACCACTCTCTGGAGAGGGAAGCTCCGTGGAGATCATGAGGAGCTCGCTTGTTGACTTAGCTACATATGGAACTGTTACTCTGCTTTTTTATAATCATTCAGTTGATAGAAGTGCCCAGGACAAGTTCAGCTTTCCTAGACTCCTCTGGACCATACAGCATAGATCTGTCCTAAGGAAATGAGGGGGGGGTGTGCCTGGAAAGAGCAGCCAGAGCCTGTCCTGGGAGGAAACAGCAAAGAGTTAGCTGGGCACGCTGGGCCAGACAAATCTGGCCTGTGTGAATTGCCAGTGAGAACTACCAGCAGTTACTGAGGAGGGAACAACTCAGCATCTCAAGCTGCCTGCATGGAAGGTCCCTGCCCTGAGTAACCCAATTAGCACTGCTTAATTTCAGAGCGCAGGAGTGTGTCTGTGGAGAGCTGCTCAGTGATCAGGAGTGAGATGGGGGAGGCGGGCTGGTGGCTCTGGGTGCCCTGCCTTGAGCCTTGAACGAAAGGACTCTCACCTGGTAACCCTAAAAATCTTCGGCGTCCCTAATTCCCACGGCGGCGTCTCCTCCTCCCCGCAGGTACGCGGTGATCGCCTACGGCTGTGCCAGCTGCCCCAAGCTGACCTGCGAGAGGGACGGCTGCCAGACAGAGTTCTGCTACCACTGCAAGCAGATATGGCACCCCAACCAAACCTGCGACATGGCCCGGCAGCAGCGGGCGCAGACCCTGCGGGTACGGACCAAGCACACGTCGGGCCTCAGCTACGGACAGGAGTCCGGGCCGGGTATGGATTCGCCCATTTTTCATAAAATAGCCCAAGCTGGGAGAGACCCGCTAGGTTCCAACTCCTTACCCTGCACGGGACAGCCCCAAGAGTCACGCCCTGATCTTTTGGTTGCTCAGCTGTGCGTGTGTGTGCTGAGAAAAAGGCACCTCTGTGCAAACCTCCTCAGTGCCCTGAGTGTCTCCAGCAGCTGTGAAACTCAGAGTCATTTCCCCTCCTCCTGTGTGTTAGAACACATCTGATCTCTTCCAGCAGCACCAAACAGATCAGCAGGTGATGATGTGCTTTGGGTCTTTTTGTGTCACGGCAGCTCCCCTCATCCGCTCTGCTTGTGGCTCTTTTGATCTTGGATGTTCACGCTTTTTTGCTGATCTAAACCCTGAACAAGCAGTCACTTTTTTACTGTTGCAGCTTCAAAGTTGCCTGGTTCGGTGGTGAAGAGCAGCGTTCATGGCCAGCTGAGTGTGGGGAGCTCTGCTCTGTGCACTCTTAGGTCTTGCTAATGGCAGGTACCAAAAAAATGCCTACCCACAGAACTCCTCCACTGCCTGGTAGGAGCTGCTGTGTCTGCTGAGTTTGTGTTCCTTAAAAATAACTGTATTGACTCTGGAAGTGGGCAGTGAGGCCATTTTTTAAAGCCCTGCCCTACCCCCAAACAAAATACCCAGTTTTTCCTTCTGTGTGAGGAGTTTAAATATTAATTCACTCAGTGTGGAGCTGTCGTGGGTGGTTCTGAGGTGGCTTCGTGGTGTGCTGAGGTCCAACGTGCCCCAGTTTAGAGAACCCTAAGAATGGACAGCATAGATACTTCCCCAGCCGGCAGAAAAACCCAGTGTATGAGTTCTTCTATCCTGTTAAAGAGATCCATGCCAGGAAGGGCACTTAGCCATGGGAAGGGAGGTTTTTGAGACGGTGGTTTCTCCCCACCCCGCTGTGCTGGATCCAGCCTGGTGATTAATAAGGTGTGAGCCGGGCTCACAGCTGGATTTCATCTTGCTGAGCTTTGCAGGGGCCAGCAGAGCCCTGAACCACGGCACAGCCATTGCATAACCACGATCAGATGACGCCTGAATTAAGGAAGGGATGAAAGCCCCTTATCCTGCTCTGCCAGCAGCAGGCCGGGGCCTGGGCAGCCTCTGCAGCTGTGTGTGGCTGCAGCTCCTGCTCCCCTAAAGGCCAGGTTTGGGGTTTCTCCAGTGCCTGTTCTCCCAGTTGTTGTGCTGTTCTTGGCCCATGAATCACCTCCGTGGAGCAATTCAGTAATGGCTCCTTGTGCTGGGCAGGTATGACTTGTTCCCTGTGTTTAAGCATGAATTATCCCTCTGGAATAGGTCCCATTCAAGATTAGAACAAGCTTTTAGAAGTGGCTGTTGTTCCCAGTCCCTGCTGTTAGTGGGCTCTGTCGCACCAGAATTGTCTTCTCTGAGGGAAACTAAAGACACACCACCCCCTGTGAGCAGCAAAGGTGTTCTGCTGCACGGAAAACGAGATTTTCAGTCCTTAATGAGAACCCCCTGGCTGATTCTTCACTCTCACAGCAGAGATCCCATCTGAATTCCCTGTTTCCTCCCCCCAGCCGATGACATCAAGCCGTGCCCACGCTGCAGTGCTTACATCATCAAGATGAACGATGGCAGCTGCAACCACATGACGTGTGCCGTGTGTGGCTGCGAGTTCTGCTGGCTCTGCATGAAGGAGATCTCGGATCTGCATTACCTCAGGTGAGCAGGGCAGCAGCACGTGCCTCTCTCAGGCTGCGTGGAGGAGTTCACTGCCCCTGTTGGACTTTCACCCTCTTGCTTCAGCGATCAGCCGGCGAAATTTTATTGTTTCTGACCCAAAGAGGTGAACTCTGTTCCCTCTTTACAGCAGTCAGATAATCTTCCCACACCAAACAAAGCTCCTGATACAATTACTTCTGAGAGCTCTTGGTGTGCTGAGTATTAAACATGGACCCAATTGTGTGATATTCACCTTTTGGGGGAAAAAAATGACAGAGAACTTATTTGTCTTGTCTACCTGCTTCCTAAGTTTTGGGTTTTATTCATGTGCAAGTTGAACTTGGGGTTCTCAGGAGCTTGTAGGAATTGCAGGAGTGCTAATGTCATTTTTTTCCCTTCCATGAAGCCCCTCTGGCTGTACATTCTGGGGCAAAAAGCCATGGAGTCGTAAAAAGAAGATTCTCTGGCAGCTGGGCACGTTGATCGGAGCTCCTGTGGGCATTTCCCTCATCGCTGGCATTGCCATTCCTGCCATGGTCATTGGCATTCCTGTGTACGTTGGGAGGAAGGTGAGTGGGGGGGCAGAAGGATTTGGGGTGTTCTCTGTGCAGAGCAGAAATTTAGAGCTGATAGGAAGGGTGGATCTTGTCACAGAACCAAAATTCAGTTTTCTCTTCTGAAGCTTCTCTTATCTCCTGGGCTTTGTGTGGGCAGAGGGGGAAGGTGGTGGCTGATAGCCCTGGTAGCCCTTCAGGCTCAAGTCTTCCCAAATGGATTTTGCATTTCTCTTGTGCCTCTCTGCCCTGAGCCAGGAGCACCCAGGGAGTCCCTTTGGAGCCCATCAGCCCTGTAATTCTGATTGCTTCTTTTTCTTCAGCACAGACCCTCCCGCTAGGTCTGCTCTGTGAGGAGATCGGTGCTCAAAATGAGGTTCTTCAAGGGCTCATGCAGCTGGCAAAGCTGTAAAATCACTTCTTAATGTCCCCTGGGTGTCTGCTGTTCTCACCTGGTGCTTTTTCTTCCATCAGATCCACAGCAGGTACGAGGGGAAGAAAACCTCCAAGCACAAGAGGAACTTGGCCATTACTGGTGGGGTCACCTTGTCTGTCATTGCCTCCCCAGTCATTGCTGCTGTCAGTGTTGGTAAGTGGACTCAGCCCTGTCCCTTCTGCTGGCCCAGTAGCCACTGAGACAAGTGGGTAGCCCAGCCCTGTGCCATGGGGGTGGCCACAGTTTGCTGTGTGTGGGTTTGGGCACAGTGCTCCCTCTCACATCCTGATGTGCTCGAGCTGGCCCAGAGCCAGCACGGGGCTTGTCTGGAGCACCAGCTGGCTGTGCCACAGCCCATCCTGGAGTCCCTTGTCACACAGAGCTGTCTCCTGTCACGGTTTGGTGGCTGATGTCTTGGGGGCTCAATGCTTTTGGGATTCCCCCACTCAGCACAAAGGGCTCCCTCCACTGTCTGTCTGCAAAATTGTGAACTGGGACCTTTAAAAGCAACAAAAACATGAATGAGAGAATCCCTGGAAAATCTTTTCTGTCTGCACAACACATCTTTAAGCTCCTCTTAACCCAGCTCATCCTTCTCTCCAGGAATTGGGGTCCCCATCATGCTGGCCTACGTCTATGGGGTCGTGCCCATCTCGCTGTGCCGGGGTGGTGGCTGTGGGGTCAGCACAGCCAACGGAAAGGGGGTGAAAATCGAGTTTGATGAAGACGATGGACCCATCACAGGTAATAACTGGTAATGGGAAGGGGGTGAAGCAAAATGCTCTTGTTGTTGCCTCTTGTAATGAAATGGTTTGAGGTCCTGACGTCTCCCAAATCTGAGATGAGGCATCGCAGCCGAGCACTCCCACTGCCGATTCCAACCCCTGTGCTCTCCTTCCCCGCAGTGGCCGATGCCTGGAGAGCCCTGAAGAACCCCAGCATTGGAGAGAGCAGCATTGAGGGGCTGACCAGTGTGCTGAGCACCAGTGGCAGCCCCACGGACGGGCTCAGTGTCATCCAGGGCAACTACAGCGAGACCGCCAGCTTCGCCGCCCTGTCCGGGGGCACCCTGAGCGGGGGGGTCCTCTCGGGGAGCAAGGGGAAGTACAGCAGGTAACTGGACTGTGGGAAAAGCAGAGAGGTTCCCAAGGCCTGTGTGGGTTGAGTGGGTTTATTTTAGGGAGCTTTCCAGGAGTGTGAGTGAAGCTGCTTTGATCTAAGGGTTGTGTCGTGGTGGTTTTGTGCCTTGGTGGGTTGTAGAGGAGCCAGGTCTAGGAGATCACCTGGGATGAGCTGGAACCCAGTGCCACCCGGGGTGGGGAGACACTGGCACAGATTGCCCAGAGAGGTTGTGGGGTCCCCATCCTTAGGGATGGTCCAAAACCAGGTTGGATGGGGCTCTGAGCAGCCTGGTCGAGGGGAAGGTGTCCCTGCCCGTGGCAGGGGGTTGGAGCTGGATGATCTTGAAGATCCTTTCCAACCCAAACCATTCCATGATTCTGTTTCTGGAGTCAGTGCCAGTCTAGTTCTTGCAAGGAGGACAGATCCCTACTGGGCTCCTTGAGACCACAGAGCTGATGCTTCAGCTTAATTGGGAGCAGCACAGAGCTCCTGCCTGCCCTGCTTAAAGCTATTCCAGCCGTTATCCCGGCCTGGAGGCTTTGGTGCTTCCTGTTCTGCAGGCAGGGTCAGGGCTCTCTAAGTCAGGAGGTTACACCACAGTTTTCCTCCCAGCTTGCCTGTGAGTCAGTTTGCTGGGTAATTAGAGCCACGTGTTGATGTGGCAGCCAGGATGTAATCAGGGCTCTGCGCGAGATCCATGGAAGTCAGCTCTTCGCAGGAATCGCGTGAGTCATGGATGTAAACACGGCTTTACCTTCGTCATGGAAAACGGAATGGATTTGCCTAAACTGAGCCAAAAATGAGACTGAACGAGAGCAGCCACTGGGGTTAAACTCCTGTCACGCTGAGCTGTGCCAGCTCACAGGGATTCTTGCTTTTCCATGAGGAGCAGGGACGGGTTGGTGCTCCTTGGGGGCATCTGAAGCGTTTCTGAGGAATCCTCTTCTTTCCTGCAGGCTGGAAGTCCAGGCAGATGTCCAGAAGGAGATTTTCCCCAAAGACTCGGTCAGTTTGGGGGCGATCAGCGATAACGCCAGCACCCGAGCCATGGCTGGTTCCATCATCAGCTCCTACAACCCCCAGGACAGGTAGGAGGGTGCAGAATGCTGGGAAGAGCGTTGGTGGAGGGCGTCCTGGAAGGATGCGCGCTCTGTGAGCGCTGCCGTGGGTGGTGGGGTGGCTGTGTTTGCACCAGGGATCCGTCCTTCTCCGAGCACGGGGGAAGGCCTGGGGACAATTTGGGAGCAGCCTCCATGTGTGGTGTGGAGGCTGGGGAGGGGACCTGCAGCCCAGCACCCTCAGGGGCTGTTCTGGCCGTTTGAGGGGACTCTGGAGCTTTCCCAGCTCAGCCCCTGGCTCAGCCTGGGGGTGATCTTGGCTCTGTTAGGAGGATTCAAGGAGGGCAGCGAGTCGTGGGGTGATGAGCAGCATCTTGCTCGTGTTTGGGAGGTGTGATCCTCCCAGTACAGCCCAGCTGAACCCAGTAACTGCTCCCAGTAACGTGAGGGTGCTTGTTCCTGCAGGGAGTGCAATAACATGGAGATCCAGGTGGACATCGAAGCCAAACCCAGCCACTACCAGCTGACCAGCGGCAGCAGCACAGAGGACTCGCTGCACGTCCACACCCAGATGGCAGAGAACGAGGAGGAGGAGGAGGAGGAAGAGGAGGAAGAGGAGGAAGAGGGCGAGCAGGAGCGGATGTGCGAGCACCAAAGCTGTGAGCAGAAGGACTGCATGGCCAGCCAGACGTGGGACATCACCCTGGCCCAGCCCGAGAGCATCCGCAGCGACCTGGAGAGCTCGGACAGCCAGTCGGACGACGTGCCGGACATTACCTCGGACGAGTGCGAGTCCCCCCACTGTCAGACTGCAGCAGGCTGCCCACAGACCCCCAGAGCAAGAGGTGCCCAGAGCCCAAGTGCCCACCTGAGCCACTGTGCCCAAGCCGAGGGCTGCCCGCTGGATGAGATGGTCCAGCTGGAATGCATCGAAGCCAGAGTGTGACCTGAGCACGCTCCCTGTCACTGCAGCTTCTGGGCCAGGGTTGTGTCCCTGTTGGCTTCTGGTTGCCATCCTCCAGCTGTCTCCCCCAGCCTCGCCTCGGGGAGTTGCTGTTTCTTACATGACAGAAAAAAAACAAAAAACAAAAAAACCAACAAAAAAAAAAGGAAAGGATAAAACACAAAAAAGAGATAAATTCCCCCCTGCCCTCTTTTTGTTTTAATTTATTGGTTCAAACTCTGTGAGGTGTGTAAGAGTGTAAATATGTACGTGTGTCTGTATGTCTGCAACCATCCTAAGGGACTCTTGGAATAAAGACTGGTTGTCATTCGACCTGAATCCAGCTCATCCTTTCCAAAGCTGCAGGGAAATCTTCCAGCTGCCTTTGCCCATATGAATGCTGTTCCCAAAGGCTTGGGAAGAGGAGAGGTCTCTCTTCTCCCTCTCCCTATGCAGCAGGGCTGGGTAGAGGTGAAAGGAGGGGAAGAATGGGAAAAAATGGCAAATTTCTAGCACTTCTGGGTGTGTGGGAGCTGAGGATGCTGAGAGCAGTGGCTCAGGTGGGACACTGGGGACAGTGCCTTTCCCCAGAGCAGTCCCCGGAACCAGAGCTGTCCCTGTTAATCAATTGTTGGACCCCACAGCCCCTCGGTGTGAGCTGAGCTGGGGGCTCCTCCCACAGCCACCCCAGCAAGCCCCTGTGCCCATCCCACCCCCTGGAACTTCCCTGGAAGCTTCCTGAGGGCGATGGCCACCAAACCGGCTCCTCTGAGTCACCATTTGGCCAAGCCACCTCCTGCCCTGGCCCCTCTGCTTTGCCCTCTCCCTGCACGTCAGGCCCTGGCTCCTGGCAGTGCCCCACCCCCAGGGGCTGCCCCTTCCCAGACCCTCAGCCTGTGGCCTGGGACCTGCCTGGCTGGGTCCCAGCCTGCCGCCGTGGCTTTGGCGTGTGCTGGGGAGGTGGGGATGGATGGGGAGAGGGATGAGGAAGCGTGGAATGGTGAATTGGCACGGCATGGCACGGCATGGCACGGCATGTCACGGCACCGCCGCTGGCTTGGCAGCAAGGGGAGGGCTGGGGTGGGACACGCAGGAGAAGGTGGAGTTATCCCTTTGTCCCGGGGAGCTGGTCTGACAGGAACTGGAGCAGCAGGCGAGTGGCTCCGGTGTGCTGGTCCTGCCCGTCCCAGCCCTGCTCCCACGCAGACCCCGATGGATCCGACTGCCCGGGGGCTGAGGGCAGGGCAGGCCCCCGGGGCATCCAGGGGCTCTGATGGCCTGATCCCGGCCCGGTGAAGATGTGCCAAGTGGGTGAGTCCGACTCTGGTGTGGGAATCGCAGCAGGAGGGCTCCATCTCTGCCCTCCTGCAGGGGAAACTGAGGCAGGCGGGCAGGGAGAGGAGCTGGGGGACTCGGATGGGGTCCGGGAAGGAGCTGGGCTGAGCGCTGGGTGGTGGTGGGTGTGTGAGGCTGGGTTCCAGAGGGGCAACAGCCCCACAGTCACTCCTGGAAGTGCTGGGTGCCAGAACCCAGCCCGGGAGCTGCCATTTGGGGACAGCTGCTCTCCCAGAGCTTCCTCGTCACTCCGAGGAGCCCCAGCTCTGCCCAGCCCCACAGGGACCCTGTCCCCATGGCCACTGGCCCCACACCTTTGCTCCAGTCCCAGGAGAGCTCGCTGGACCAGTGGTTTGCATACCTGCCTCCTTCCTCATCCCCTGCCGGCACGGGGCACGTCCCCTGCGGCTGTCCCCAAATGCCCCTTTCCCGTGCCAGGTAGGGCCAGCTCGGTGCTGCCCTCCCCACACGCCCCTCTCCCCTCGTCTCAGCCCACCTCGATCCCGGCAGCCGCCGAAAGGTGCTGATGAAAACGGGGCTCATCCTCCTCATCGTCGGGCACCTCAGCTTCATCACCGGGGCTCTCGTCCACGGCACCGTCCTGCGCTTCGTGGTCACTGCCCGCGACGCCACCTCCCTGCACTACGGTGTCGCCAACAGCGCCTCTGTCATCGCTGCACTGCTGGTACCGCGGGGAGTGGGGCTGGGGACACGGCGGGGGACGTGGGGAGCGGTGGGGTAGGGATGCAGCGTGGGAAGGAGATGGGATGCGGGATGGACGCTGCTCTGTGTCCCCTTCCCCGCTCTTTCTTTCCCTTTCCCCGCTCTAAACGAGCCTTTCTAGCACAAACCCAGGGAATTAAACGCCCTGGGGCCTGCTGCTGGCTGAGGCTGCGGGAGATGAAGCACTGCCCCCTGGACGAGCTCCCAGGGACAGTGCCAGCAGGGAAAGGGGACCGGTGTCCCTGGGGCAGGGGCTGCTCCTCGCTGGCCTCCCTGTGCTTCCTCGCAGACCATCTCCTGTGGTGTCTCTGCCCTGCTGCTGTCCCGTTACCTCGGCCCTGCTGCCCTCGTAAGCACCCCCAGCCCCTGTCCCAGCACCCCGGGGGCCGCAGCCCTCCCAGGGAGCCTGCACAGCCCCCACAACCCCTCTGCTGGCCTCCGTGCTGGGCAGGGGACATCCCCGCGTCCCCGCGCCGCTGCCGCTTCTCTCCCTCCTGCAGAAACGGGCGCTGCTCGCCCTGAGCGCCTGCAGCAGCCTGTGCTGCCTGTGCTGCCTGCTGGGGCTGCTCGTGGCCATCGGGCTGACCCTGGGCAACCAGGGCCGTGTGCTGCTGGCCCCCTGCTCCATCGCCAATATCGCCCTCGCCCCGGTCTCCCGCGAGTGCCCCTTCGATCCCACCCGCGTCTACGTGAGTCCCCCGCGGGCTGGGGACGGGGATGTGCCGGGGATGGGGAGGACGTGCGGGGAGCTGATGCTCTCCCTGTCTCCCAGAGCTCCACGCTGTCCCTCTGGGCCATCTCACTCCTGCTCGAGGCCATGGAGATCTTCTTCGGCATCCGCTGCCTCCTGCTCACCCTCGAGCTCCTCCGCCTCGGCCGCTGCTGCCGCGGGATGCTCCGGATGAAGGTGATTTCTGATCCCTGGGCTCAGCTCCAACCCCTCCCCTGCAGGGCTGGGACAGACCTGGCTGGGTTCAGGGGGCAGTTTTGGATCCAAGGCTTCCACCCACCCCTCTGGTCCCATTCTCATCATCCTCTCTGGCTCCCAGGTGTCTCTGCAGGCAGCCCCCGTGGAGAGCCCCGGCCCCGGGCAGTGCCTGGGCTTGCTGAGACTGGGCAGTGTGGAAATTGCCCAGCTCTGAGCAGGGCCTGAGGGATAAATGACCCTGTGGATGTCTCCTGGCCGTTCCTGCCCCATTCCAGCACCGGCACAGCCCCACGACAGGACTCGGCTGCCTCCCAGGATGCGTGGGCACTTCCATTGGAACACGAGCCCATCCCTTGAGCTGCCCTGGGGTGCAGCAAGGGACGAAACTGGGCTGCATCCAGACCCTGCAGAAAGGGAGGAACTTTCCCCAGGGGTTCTGTGTCCCCTTTCCCAGCACAGACTGCACTGACACAAACTTTATTCTGCAGGTATTAAAGACCAGAAGCACGGGCCCCCCCGCGGCCCCACCCCTGCACTGGCCGTGGGGAAGGGGCTGGCCCAGCCCTGCCCGTGGCAGTGTCTTCCTGCAGGGCTGGGTCCTGGGGACCCCCCAGCCACCGGGGCTTTGTCCCCGCGCCTGCCAGAGACGCGGCGGTGGCTCGGCCACCAGCCTGTCCCGCCGGGCTGGGCTGGGCCGTCCCCCTGCTCCCAGCCCCGGTGCTGGGGGGGACTGTCCTCACTCAGGGCGGACCCCGCCTCCCTCCTCCCACCAGTCAAGCCAGCGCAGGAGCCCCCCGGGCGCGGGGACTGTCCCCTGGGCTCCCCTCACCCCAATGTCAGCCGGGCTCCAGCTCTCATCCCACGAGGGGCTGTGGGGGCACAGCGGGGACCGCAGGGGCCGGGCAAGGGACAGTGACCATCTACAGGGTCGGGGGTGGCGGGGGGCGCTGCGGGGTCCGTGGGGCTCAGAACTGCATGGCCCCGCTGGGGTCACACTGCAGCAGGCGCACGATGGACGGGTCGCTCTTGGCCCCTCTGATGAACTCCTCCAGCGAGAGCTTCCCTGCGGGAAGGGGACACGGCTCAGCCGCCTCCCAGGAGCAGAGACCGCCCAGCGCAGCCCACGGACACCCCCCGCCCTGGAGGAGCACCCTGGGGTGCCCAGCACCCCGAGCCCCTCCGGCCAGCGGGGCCACGCCAGCGGACATGAGCCGTTTAATCAGCGTGCGTGTGGCTCCTTCTAAGAGCCCTGGATTTAGCCATGAGACCTTTCCCTAATCCCCTCCGGCTCCTCTCATTTACCGTCGTTATTAGTATCCATCTGTCGGAAGATTTTGTCCGTCCTTTTCTCCGGGGTGGACTCATCCTCAGGCATGTTCATCACAGAGGAGACCATTTTGTAGATGGCCTGGGAGAAGGAGAGGGGGTGAGGGTGGGTGCGGGGTGAACTCCTGGCATTGCCCACCTGGGACAGGGACAGAGCTCTGGGTTTTGCTTCCCTGGGAATGGGGCTGGCGTTTAACACCCTTCCCGTGGGATCATGGGCTTCAGCTCCCGGCACTGCCAGAGCTGGGGCTGCTCCCGCGGGGAGGATTTGGCCACTGGAATGCCGCTGCTGTGGCCATGAGAATCAGCGGCTTGGGATTTGGGCAAGGCGAGCGTCTCCCGCTCATTTGCCAACGTAAAACGTCTCCCCCCACCACCCGGCGTGCGGGGGGACACCTGCCCGCCCTGGAAACACGGGAGGAGTCCCGGGATGAGGTAACAAAGGGACATCCCTAGGCGGGGAAGGACTCGGGATGCTCCAGGATAAAATGATCCCTGCGGCCACAGCTGCAGGCAGCGATGGGCTCATCCCTGCTACTGCAAAACCCTGTCCCGGGGGTCGCACGGGGTGAAACCTCCGACCCACCCGCAGCCCGGGAGGCGACAGCCCCCGTGCCACCGCGGGGACAGCCGGGAGCAGGCAGCGGGAGCCGCGGCGGGGCGGGGCTGCCCGGTACCTGCACGATCTCCAGCATCTCCTCCCGGCTGATGTAGCCGTTGCCGTCCAGGTCGTACATGCTGAAGGCCCACATGAGCTTCTGCTCCAGCTTCCCGCGGGAGGTGACGCTCAGGGCGATGATGAACTCCCTGAAGTCGATGGTGCCGTCGCCGTTGGTGTCGAAGGTGCGGAAAACGTGCTCGGCGAACTTGGAGGCGTCTCCGTAGGGAAAGAAGTTGGCGTAGATCTTCTTGAACTCCTCCACGTCGAGCATGCCCGAGGGACAGTCCTTCAGGAAACCCTTGTACCAGCCCTGCAGCTCCAGGTCGGAGAACTCCGTGTTTTCCCGCAGGTCCTGCAGCATCTCCGGGCGGAGTTTGCTGTTCTGCTTCCCCATTCCGCTGGGACGCGCCCCGGGGGGACGAGCGCTGCAGGGGCAGGGGCCTGGCCGGGCTCGGGGGTCCCTGTGCGCTACAGGAGGGGAGAGGGACGGGGCAGCGCTCCCTGGCAGCCCCCGGACACCCGGCCGGACGCCGGTGCTGCTCCCTCCATGCCCGCTGGCCGCTCTGAGTCGTCGGGGCCAGCCCCGGGGACCACCCAGCGCCAGGCAGCGCCAGCCCCCTCCTGTTTGCGTAATATAAGCCCTTATAGCTCATTTGCATAATATATAGGTGATATATAGGTGGGATCAGCAGGGCAGAGCGGCCCGGAGGAGGGAGGGGCTGCATTCGGCCCCGGCAGAGCCGTGCCTGCGGTTCTGGGTCCAGCCCAGCTTTGGGGCTGGCCGGATCTGGGTCAGATCCCTCGGAGGAAGGTTATTTTCAGCTCCTCCGCTGCCTCCGTGAATATTTGATGCCTCCGGCGGGTGCTGGAGCCCCTGGAAGGGCTGGGGGTGGCAGGTGCCTGCTCGGGGCTCTCTCCTGGCCCCAGGGTGCCCCCAGCCCAGCAGAATCAGCCCCGAGGAGCTCACAAGGGAGGGTGCCCAGAAGCCGGGCACACACCTCAGGTCCCCACCCTGGGGACTCCGTGGTGACCTTGACCCACTGCTGCTGTCCTGGGGTGCCCCCCAGGCTGTGTCGCGACCCCTCCGTGGGAGAGGATGGGCTCGGGGGGATTCAGGGGTGCACTGGGGGGGCTTCAGTGCCTGGAGCTGCCTTATCCAGAGGAGGGAGAGGCCCCAGCACCCCTAAACTCCCCAAAGATTCCTTTGGATCTCAGGGCTGCCCAGGAGGCACAGCCAGGTAGGGCTGGACCCCCCGGTTACAGGGGGATGGGACCCCACAGAGTTCTCCATCACCCCCCCCACGGCTCCAGCCCCGCTCCTGCAGCCCAGGAAGGATCTGCGTGTCCCCACCCCACGCAGGGGTCCCCAGTTCTGTCCCTCCCGGGGCTGGCACGACCCCCACCCCCAATGCCGGGGGGCTGTGACCCCTCCCGTCTGCCCGGGGCAGCTCCCGCCGCTGGGGAGGGAACCCGTGGGGGGCTCAGCACCCCGAGAGGGCTCTGCAAGGACCCCCCCAAAGCGGACACCTCCGGGAGGGTGCTTGGGTACCCCCAGGGAATCCTCTCCCGGGGTGGGGGGGTACAGGGGATTCCCCCCGAACCGGACACCCTCGGATTGCCGGGGACACACCCCAGGGAAGGTCCCAAGGTGGAGAGGCATCCCCGGGCACCCCCGAAAGAAGCGTCGGGGACCGAGGGGAGCATCCCCGGAAGATGCGGCGGGGCGGGGGTGGCTCTGCAGCCGCCGGCGGGGACGTGCCCGGGGCTGGGTCCGTGCCGGTGCCCCGAGCTCTCCGGTTCCTCAGTGCCCCCCGCTCGTGTGTGTGCGTGTCCCCCCACCCCGGGCCCTTTGTCCCCGGCACCTCCTACCTGCCCGGGGACTGCCGCTGTCGCCGCCGCCGCCGCCGCCGCCACCGCAGCCCGGGAGC
>WAAG01064826.1:138255-149095 GCA_013390105.1 Tichodroma muraria | reverse complement strand
GTCCCAGCGTGGGCGCTCGCAGCCGGGCACCCCCGGGGAGGGCGGCTCGGGGAGATGTGGAAACGGGGAGAGCGAGAGGAGCCCCTCGCCCTGCGCTGGGCAGGGGCAGGGGGAGGCTTTGGGCACCTGAGCAGCGGCTCCGGTTCGTGTCACGGGGCTGAACCGGAGTGGAGGGGGCAAAGCCTGGTCTGCTCTGCCAGTGCCCCTTCCTGGCTGCCCAGAGCCCAGCCCGGCTCTGCTGGGAGCCCTGTGAATTCTGGGGAAGCCCCACGGTGGCCCCAGAGGAACCACGGTGGCCCCAGAGGAACCATCTCTCCAGGGGCACTGCACATCCCGGCCACAAAAGCCAGGCCCCTCCGAGCCGAGCAGGTCACCGGGAGTGGGGGATCTTTGGTGAAGACAAGTGCTCCCTCGAGCTGGACCTAATTTTGGAGCTACCAGGATGGGCCCAAGTCCACTCCTGCCTTCACTGGCCCCAGCACCCCCTGTGTGGGTGTAAAGTGGGCAGTGCTGGTGGAGCTCCCCAGTCCAAACCAGTCACCCTCCCAAGCAGTGGAGGGCTGTCTCCTTTGCTGGCTGTTGGTGGAACAGCTGCTTTGATTCGCAGACTGCTGATTGCCAGGATATCTTGCATTCCAGGAGGCTGGGGGTGATTATTAGGGATGCAGAGCTCCAGGGAGTGGAAATTCCTTCGCCCCTGCCATCCCTGGAAGTTGCTGGAGTTACATTTGGCCTCGTCGGGGCTGCAGCAACCCCCGGATGCCTTCAGCTCCACCACCCGTCCTTGCGCAGGCATCGGCTTCTGAAGTTGCTGTTTCACAACTGCCAGATCCGGGGAGATTAATGAAACGTTCCCAAAGGGAGGGAGCGATGAGGAAAACACCGCGGCACAATGGAGGCGTCTGCAGTTGTGACAGCACTCGGGGTTTTCTGTAAACTAGGCCACTTCCCTGCTCTTCCTTATCCTCGGATCACCTCGGTTGGCATCCGAGAGTAAACAGGGAGTTGTGCCCCTGCCCATAACCACCTCCTGCTCCTGCCTGGTGTCCGTGCCACGTTCCTGGGAGCTCACGGTGAGCTGTGTGACTTTGGGGTGGTGCCATGCAGCCCCCACTGCCTCCTCCTCCTGTGTCACCCGTGCCAAGGGTCGTGGCGAGCTCTCCCTGCACCCAGGTGAGGCAGAGAACTTGTGCTGTCCCTGTTTTCCAGAGGGATGAGGGCACCAAGTGATTTCCCCAAGGTCACACAGAGGTAGCGGTGGCGTCACCACCAGCTCCGTGTCCCCAGCCCTGCCTGATGATGTGGCCACAAGGCCACCAAGTCATTCAAGCCAAGAGGAAAAGCCCGTGGGGAGGAAACCGTTCCCAGGCAGGGATGGAGGCTCCAGGGTCCGTCCCCTTTGGACCCAGAGCTTGTGTGAGTGGGTTTAAAATAACTCCTGTCGTGAAAGATTAAACCCATCATTCCCAGGAGGGGAGTGGTGCAAATTCCCCCCTGGCAGAGCCAGAGCAAGGGCTGGTGAGTGGCACCGAGCACAGGCCCTGCTCTGAATTCAGGGATTTTGGCCAGGCAGGACCATTTTTTGCCAAGGTGATGCCAAGGTGAGTGAGGAGGGGAAGCAGGAGGATGAGGACGAAGTGGCTGAGAAATAATCTTCACACCAATGCTCTTTGGCAACCTCAAATCCCACCTGGGTGGGCTATGCCTCCCATCATTCCCACTGCTCCAGAGGGTCCCTGACGAAATACCCAGGATGGCTGGCAAGTCAGGAATAGGATTTAATTTTGCCCTTGCTCTGCCAGCAGTCCCTCCTCGTTAGGCTGAGCTAATGAAGAAGGGGAGCTGGGCTGGGCTTGGGGCACTGCTGGGGGCTCGAAGAGCAGTGGGGTGATGATGGGAGACCACAAAATAGGCCCCTGTGACCTGCAAACAGCCTCGCTGCGAGGTGCCAGCCCGTAGAGCAGCTCAGGCCAGGTTTATTTTTGAGAGATGGAGAGCAGAGGTGACACACTGCTCAGGTAAAACCTCCCCTGCCAGCACAGCTCTGGGCCAGCTCTCAGGACCTGGACGAGCTCCAGTTTGAGGAGACCCTTCCCAGCTCACCCCACCTCAGCTGCCCAAAAAGGTGCCAACCCCCCCGACTGGATTCTGGTCTCTGCTCAGCTCTGAAGTGTGTCCTCACCCCCTGAGCCACTGCAAACCAGCCTCACGCCCTCCCCAGACTGCTCCTCAGCCTCACAGGGGGAAGGAGAGCAAAGCAAAAGTGACAATCCGACTCCAGGGGCTGATTCCCAGCTTATCCGAGCTGGATGCGCTCCCCCGAGCCCGGGGAGCTGGGATCACCCGTGCATCAGGGTGAGCAACAAGCTCAGCACGCTCAGGAGAGCAGCAAAAGGACTCTCAGCTATTTGGAAAGAACAAACCAACCCATTCCAGCCCTTTCCCTCCATCCCAGAGGTCCGGGAGATTCCTGGCTGGCTGATGGGCGGCGTAAGCGCTTTTATTGATTTCTGTGTTCGGCGTAGGAGGGATTTAATTGGGATGTGGAGGTTTCTCACCCCGGTGTCAGGCTCTCAGCAGGGATGGTGCTGTGAGAGGCAGCCAAGGTTGAGCCATCATTCCAAACACTGTCTCCTGCTGGGAATATGCTAGTGGAAAAGGGGGATTCCTCCCAGAGAAATGTGCTTGCAGTTATTAACCGCGCACTCTGTGGCAGTGCCATCCGTGTGCTGGTCCTGGATCCATCCTCACCCTTTGGATGTTCATTGCTAAATTCTGGCTGGTTTATGAAGTGCCCAGAGGCTGAATTAGGGCCTGGATCGAGCATAATTCAGTTAAAAGCAAAAATGTATTGAGCAACGAAGCTGCAAACCTTTATGTGTGCAGTAAAATGCGGGATACAAGAGCAGAGCTGGGCCGGGGGCAGGCAGCAAAATCCCGGGAGAGCTCTGGGATCAGCATCCAGCAGAATGGGATGTCCAGGGAACTCCCAGGCTTCCTCACCCCCTCTGATTGCTCTGATACTACAGAGGTGTGGGATAAGAGGAGCTAGAAAAGCCCGTGGTACCCAGTTCTCCGTGGATATTTGGATCCTGGATGAAATGTGCCATGATGGGAACGAGTTGGCAGCATTTAAACCCAAATTGTGGCACTGGGAAGACCTGAGAGAATCCTGCCTGTCTGTGGGACTCTCCAGGGTAGAAATATTCTTTCCTTCTGCCCTGAAGAATTCCCAATGGCTGTCTGGCCACAGTCTCTGTGCTCCCTGAAAAGGCTCCACGCTCCCTGGCAGCATTTCCAGCACATTTGGGCAGCTGCTCCCTGGGGAATCAGCCACAGAGCCAAGGGGCGGGCAGGAGGGGGCTGGTGGCCTATTAATATCCCATTTTTATAGGGAAGTGAGAGGTCAGCAGGGAATAATTGCCTCTTTTCCCAGCTGAAGAACCACCAGTTGGCCTCTCTGCTCTTTGAAATCTCTGGATCTTAGCAATTCCACAGCTTCCCGTGGGGCAGGGAGCGGGAATGATCCCTGCTCCCACACACTCCCCTGGGGCTCCCTTCATTAAAACCCTCGGGAATGCTGAGCAATGTGCCAGCCCCTCCTACACACCCCATAAAACCCACAAGCAATTACATCCACGGATGGGATCCATGCTGGGAGAGCACAGAGAGGCAGCAAAAGCAGCTCTGTGCGAATGCAGGGAAAGGGCAGCGGGGCTGGCAGAAAACATCACATGGATTTGAGGGATGCTCCTTTCAGGACGTGTCCTTTCATCTCCTGCATCCCCAGGGAAGGTTGTGGTGCAGAAATCAAGAGCTGCTGGGAATTAAGGCTGGAATTCACCGCTTCCAGCAGCTGGAAAGCAGGGAATGAGCTGCTTCAGAGCCTCAGCTCACCAGACCATGTCCCTGGGGCTCTGAGGCAGCTCAAGCCCTTCCCAGCAGGGAAGGAGCTGCTTGGGAGAGGAGCTGAGTGGATTGGAAAATGCTGGGAATGCAGCACAGCCTCAGGGAGAACGCAATTCCAAGCATCTCCACGGGAGAGGCGAATTCAGGGGGTTTTGGGGGCCCCTTGACTGGAGGGATAAATCCAGAAATACACTTTAATTCCAGACCTATGGCCTGGACTTGGCTGGCCTGAGGTGACCACAAGTGTGACATTTCCACAGGTTCCTCCTTTCCTTCAGTGATGCCCTTATCCTAGGATCGGGCACCACCCTGATCCTACAAGACACCCCAGGGTTTGGACACCCCAATATTCAGCATTCCCCCCATTCCCAGGTGACAGCAGCAGTGGGATGGAACAAACCTTTTCCCTGCTCTTTTTCCCACCCCTCCCATCCATGCCACAGCTCCCATGGGGAATCCAACTCACAGGGAAGCAGGGGGGCTCCTCCTCCTCCTCCTCGTGCCAGCTGCACCCGAAACGAAGCCAGGGACGAGCTGCAAAGTGTGTGTGGGGTTCCTCTCTCTCCAATTCAAGTCCAAAAATAAGGACGAAAACGTTTAATGGAAGGCTGGGAGGGGTTCTCAGCATCACAAAGGGGTGAAGGGTCATCTCCAGGGCTCAGGATTTCTTGGTGCACAGCGGAGGCTCCGACCTGCTCCTGCCAAAAGGGCCCCAGGTGCGGCGGAATCGGGGAGGGCTGGGACACGCGGGCCTGGGGGATGGGAGATTTCGGAGTCTGTGGAAAGAAGAGGAGGTGGGATTTTAGAAATCTTCAGTTTTTAAGTTGCTATTCACATTTAAAAGTCCTGATTTCTGCTCAAATCATCAGGGTTTCCCTTAGTGAGGGGTGGGGTGATTTCTGCTGACATGAAAATGAGAATATTTTTCCATCCAAATTTGGGCAAATATCTTCTGCCACTTTGCAGGGTGGGATTTGCTCCAGCATCCTGCACTGGGATGAAGTTAAAGTGCTAAAGCAGGAATCTTGTGCCATTCCCTTATGGAGCAGACAGGGAATGTGCTGCCCTCAGCAGCTCTGGAGTAAACAGGCACAAAAAAACCCCCTTGATCCACAACCCATACCCTGCCATTCCTGCAGCATTCCCACCCTCTGTGCCTGCTCCCAGAACACCAGCAGCTTTCCTGGCTGCCACAGGCACAGAAGCAAAGTTTCCAGGAGTTGCACATGACTCTAGAAGGAAACAAAAATTTGGATTTGGCACCTTGAGGCCCTGCTCGAGCTGCCGACCCCCTGCAGCCAGCTGGGAAATTACAGGAATTACACCTTTTCCATCTGATCTCAGCCAGGCTGGCACTAACAAAGAGCTGCAACAGGGCCAGGGAGCCAAAACTCGTGTGGAATATCTTGGAACAGTGTTTTAGGTCTTAGGAAGTCATGATCTCATCACTTCATCTCCTGGGAACGGGGAGAAAATTTTCATCCTCATGGATGAAAATTGTGGTTCCAAATTATTCCCGCAGCTCTGGGAGCAGGAAATTCATTTTCCTGGGTTTGCATTTCTGTCAAACACGGTTTAATTCTCCTTTTAGTGTTTTTTTGCTGGTTTGACACCACTGATTTGGGTGTAGCAGTGCAAGGGAAGGCACATTGGGACCTGCTGGCTGTCCTGGATTCCTGGATTTTAGAGCTGCTGACTTCACTACCCCATCCCAGTCTCAGGTATTCCTACAAAGAAAGGTTCTGGAATGTTCCTGACTACCCACTCCAGGTGATTTCTCCCTCACCTCCATCCAGATTCCACTTTTGGATGCTTCAAGCTCTGCGTTTCAGCTTTGCCGAGTGCTTCCCTCCTGCCTCACAGCTCTCCACCCTCTCCCACCACTTCCCAGAAGAGTTTTTCTCTCCTCCAGCTCTTCAAGGTCTTCCCAACACCCCCACATCTTCTGCCATCAGGAAACTCGGACACTTTTTATGCTGTGCCTCCCTCAAGGTCACAAATTTCAAAGGGGACCTGAACATTCCGAGTGCTGTTCCCTTTTCCCAGCTTTTTCCCCGTGATCTCTGCTCTCTGTTCCTGTGGGGTTAATTCATCTCTTTTCAAAGCCCTCCTCCAACTGGAGCTGGCTAAGTCAGTGGTAGCTCCTAAAAAAAAATTAAAAATTTTAGCTCCTAAAAATACCCAGGCAAGACAACCACGCCGGGATTGAGCGGTGCAGCCGGGAAGGGCGAAGTGCTCGGCTGCAGCTGGAGACTGTTTTGTCTCCCGTCCCTCAACTCCGTCATGTCCTCCGTATGTTCCAGCAAATTCATCAGGCATGACTCACAGACCTTCCCCGTGCACATTCCTGTCTGCTGACCGCCCCTTCCTAAAATTAGACTCGACTTTTGTTGGTTCAGTCACGGGGGGGAAGGTGAAGAGCTGCAGACCCACGTCCCTTCCTCGTGTCACAGCCGGCTTTGGAAGGGACTTTTTATTCCAGGGTGGTGAGGATGATCCGTCTCCCTCCTCGGCTTGTCATTGGCCCTGCTGCTGCAGGGAGGGTGAGGATGGTGAGGGATCCCACCCTCCAAGAGGATGGCTCGGGAATTCTGCCTCATTCCATGAGGGCCAGGCCCTGGGAGATGAGAATGCCCTGGGTCAAGACCAACTCCATCATTACTCCAGAGAGGAATGACATCCCTCTGTGGAATCACAGACTCGCTGCTCCTCCTGAGGTCCTAAATTTGTGTGAATCCAGCCATTCAGAGATTTTTTTTCTCACTGAGGGGTTCACTAGAATCAGTCTGGCTCGAATGGCTTCTCCAGACATTTTATTCCTAAGGGTCTACCTGCTGGCTGTGAAAGGAATGAGGGATCACTGTGCCAGGTGGCCTTCAGCTGGGGAATTCTGTGCTCCTGTTATTCCTCTGTCCCCAGGGGAACACTCATCAGGAGCGATGTCAGGCACTGACACTACAGCTTGAATATTTTCAGCCCCATCCAGGCGGCTGGGAATGACCATAAATCCAACAAGTGTCACTGGAGATGGGCACGAGTGCACCCCTCTTGTACTGGTGACCTGTCCCAGCCCCACAGGGGTGGTTATAATGAAATAAAAACATTAATTTCTCATAAAAGTTGGACTAAAACGACTCTTCCTCACCCTACTGATCTCCTGGGGCTACTCAGAGCATTCACTGCTTTGGGTTCAGAGCAAAGCTGAAAATTGTGAATTAAATTTGACCAGAGGAGCAGGAACAGAGTCCAGCTGGAAGAGCTGTGCCAAGCCTAGGAGGTAAAAACTTCCCTCCAGCTGCCAGGACTGGGCAGCTCCCTTGGGAAGAGGCTCCTGGGGAGGTTGTGCAGGAGCCCAGCTCTCCTTGGCAAGGATGGGAGGATCCTGCTGGAAATTCAGCTGCGCTCTGGAACTGGGAATAAACACAGAGCCTCAGGCTCCTGCTTTCCTGGCCTGCCCTTTCCATGCTACAATATCCACCATGCCCTGGCAGCTCCAAGTGGATGCTCGCTGGATGTGCTCTGACATCAGCCACAAAACATTGTAAGAAACATTTTCTGCCAGGGAAAAGCAAAATAAACTCTCCCAGTTATTCCACTCCCGCCGTTTCAAACCTCTGGAATGCTCATCAAAGCATTCAGTGTGCACCCTTCCATGGCAGAGCTGGAATTTCCTCCCAGCTGTCACTGTCAGGGAACAACAGGGAAAAATGTGCCTGGGCAGGATGGGATGAATGAGCTGCTCAGGGCTCGGCCGTGGTGTTCAAGAAATTCTTCCCAAGGGTCGGGTATTTCACACATGGAGCCGTGGAATGGTTTGGGTTGGAAGGGACAGGAAGATCAGCCAGTCCCACACCCTGCCATGAGTAGGGACACTTTGCACTGTCCCAGTTTGCTCCAACATGGCCTTGGACACTTCCAGGGATGGGGTAGCCACAGCTTCTCTGGGCAACCTCCACCACCCTCCCAGGGAAGGATTTATTCCCTATATTTAACTTAAATTTCCCCTCTATCAGTTTGAACCCGTGCTGAATGTAACTCGTATTGTCAGGTGACATCTCCTTTCTCCGCCCTGGGAATTGAGACCTGGAGTACCTGCAATTTCCAGGTCACATATCCAAAACAGATCCTGAGGAAGGTCCTTTTCCATTCCTTTCCTGCCCCTGTAAAGGCTCTGCTCTCCCTCCTTGCAGACAGCCCGTCGGCTCCAGTAAATGTCACAGTCAAACACCTGAAAGCCAACTCGGCCGTGGTCACTTGGGATGTCCTGGAAGACGAAGTTGTCATTGGATTTGCAATTTCCCAACAGGTACCGTGCCTAGAACGACCCAGTTTCAACCCCCAGGTGCCCTCAGTACCCAAATCCTCTTGCTGCAGTTTAAGGCCATTCCTTCTCGTCCTGTCCCTCGTGGTCCCGGAGGGGTTTTGGCTCCCCTGTCCCCTTTGCAGTGGCGCTTTGGTGGCTGCAGAGAGGGAAGGATCCCGATGGTTTCTCCACGTCCACGCGGCGGGCAGGGCAGGAATCAGTGGCCTTAGGTGAGAGCAGATGCACAACACGGGGAGGCCTCTCCACCACTCTGTGCTCTCCTCTCTCGGCTTCCAGAAGAAGGACGTGCGGATGCTGCGCTTCATCCAGGAGGTGAACACCACCACCCGCTCCTGTGCCCTCTGGGACCTAGAGGAGGACACTGAGTACATTGTGCATGTGCAGTCCATCAGCATCCAAGGCCAGAGCCCTGCCAGTGAGCCAGTCCTCTTCAAGACCCCCAGGGAAGCTGAGAAACTAGCCTCTAAAAATAAAGGCAAGTGTGGGTGAGTTCCTACGTGGCCCCTGGGACACAGGGCTCCGCAGAGAGGATCCTGTGTGGTCAGAGGAGCTGGGAGAAACCCTGTAGGATAAACAGGATAAACCCTGTGGGATGAACACTCAGGGAGCTGAGTGTCCTCTCAGGATTTACTGAGGGGACAAGCTGGAGGGGGCACGAGGTGACAGGGAGAAGCTGCTGCAGGTTGGTGGCTCCTTCTCTCGTCTCAGATGAGATTTAACGAAGTGAGGGGGAAGTTTGCAGCTCTGTGTCCTGTTCCCTACAAGTGCAGAATGCCAGGGGAAATTCCTGGCCAGCCTCATGTGGAACCAGCCCCCCTGGATGGCACTGGGCACACCACTGTGCTCACAGGGCACTTGTGGGAGTCACGGGGCCTCCTGTGCTTGGATTTCAGGGAAAAAAATAACCAGAGGCTCCCACTTTTCTTACATCTTCAATATTTCTGCCAAATCACAGAGAGCTGAGGTTGGAAGGGACCTCTTGAGATCACCCAGGCAGAGTCAAGCAGAGCAGCTTGTCCAGGATCACATCCAGCTGGGTTTTCAATGTCTCCACGGAGAAAATGAGGCACTTCCTCACTAGCAACTCCTTCACTTGTTCCTCTTTAGCCAGAGCAGGCTGTCGAGAGTTTTCTGTCAGCAAGAACCCTGCTCCAAAGAGGGCCTGGCAGTGCAGGGCTGTGGGGACACCCAGGCCCCTCCCAGCCTGTTCCAGGGCTTTTGGCCGTGGCTCTGAGGATGGGAGTCCTTGACTCTCTTCATTGAACTGATTTGGAGGCTGTAAATCCTGAATTGCTGTTTATCTGGGAGCACTAAGAGGAGCACTGCTCCTTTCCTGCGGGCCTGAACTGTAATCTCCTTAATGCTCTGAAGCCAAGGAGGCGAATTACGCCCCGCAAGAAAGGCTCTGCTCCTTTCTGAATCCCGGGGCTCCGCTGAAAAATATCCTGCCAGGCTCTCCACGCTCCTGAGCTGGAACTGCTGGAGCATGCAAGGCCTTGTGACAGGCGCAGATGGCACTAACAGGGACGGGGACAGCAGAGAGAGCAGCCACGGGGACATTTAACACTGCCCTGTCCCACTGCTCCTTCCTGGTGCCCTCAGGATGTCACAGGAGGAATCCTGGAGTCCCAGACTGGTTTGGGTTGGAAGGGACATAAAGCCCATCCTGTTCCACCCCCTGCCATGGGGACAGCTCCCACTATCCCAGGTTGCTCCAACCTCCATCCCAGCTGGCCTTGGACACTTCCAGGGATGGCGCAGCCACAGCTTCTCTGGGAAATCCATCCCAGCGCCTCCCTGCCCTCACAGGGAGGAATTCCTTCCCTAAGGAATTCCTAAGGAGCCTCAGGACTCTGCCCCTGCTGGCTCTGGCCCTGACACACTGACTGGGGTCAGGGGCACTCCTAAGCCAGGCTCTGGGCTGGGGTTTGGGTGTCTCTTTGGGGTTTCACGGGATCTCTTTGCCCTTGTGCAGATGAGGTGACAATGAAGGAGATGGCGAAGAAAAACCAACAGCTGCGAGCGGGGGAAGTTCTCATCATTGTTGTGGTGTTGTTCATGTGGGCAGGTCAGTCCTAACTCTCTGTCAAGAGTAATATCCATGGGATATCCTTAGGAATGCACGTGGAACCAGGGAAGAAAGCCCTCCTCCCACAAAAAGTATGGAGTTCTCAGCTGCAAGGGCACCTCAGGTTGGGCTGTGCAGCTCGAATTTGGTCCATCAGGAAGCAGAAAATGGATTTGATGGAAGCAATTCCCCATGGCTAATCCTGTAATCTCATTTTTTTCCAGACTGCCCTGATTATGATGCCCTCAGCCACAGAATCATGGAACGGTTTGGGTTGGAAGGGACATAAAGATCATTTTCTTCCACCAGAGCAGGCTGCTCCAAGCCCTGTCCTGGAACATTTTCAGGGATCCAAATATCCAACAGGATATACCTTGAATCTGTCAGATATTACAGGTTGCAGTAATTTTCTGGTTGTTATATGACTCCAACACTCAGGCAAAACAGAGATTTAAGAGTCTTGCTCTCTACACCCACTAATTTATATTTATATTTATATTTATATTTATATTTATATTTATATTTATATTTATATTTAT
>WAAG01064826.1:94465-138219 GCA_013390105.1 Tichodroma muraria | reverse complement strand
ATATTTATATTTATATTATTTATATTTAAATTTTCCACAGAAATTTCCCCGTCACAGAAGGGGATGGAGGAATCCAGGTGACACTGAATCAGATCCATATATAATTAATTTTTTGCCCTTATTTGGATATCCAGAGACTGGACAGCAATTATTCTTAAAGCCAACAATCACAAGAAAACCGAAACGAACTTAGAAGATTTCCAGAACCTCTAGGCCATTACTTTTCCAGCATTTATGCCATGTTTTAGTTGTGCACATCTCAGTTTCAATGCCCTGCCAGGGAAAATAATCACAAATAATTACATGGGGTGACTGAACAACTGATTCATCTCCCGCGGTAGAATAATCTGAGACTCGGATCAGCTGGGAACAAAGAATTTGCTAATCCCACAATTTCCCTTCCAGACAAATGACTTACATTTAAAAAGCAAAAAGGGTGAGGGGAGAATCTCTCTACATCAAATGGGTTCTTTAAAAAGTCTCAATACACAAAAACCTCCTTCCAGCTTTTAACCTGTCCTATGACATATCTTCCCAAATATGACAATATTAGGGAAAATCCAAATGGAACCAGTTGTGCCCAGGGCTCTGGACTGAGCCAAGTCCCAGCTCTCCTCTTTCTGGAATTTTTCCTGATGTTTTCCTTCTTTGTGTGTCAGTTTTACCCACGGAAATCACACAAGGAGCAGATGTTAACGCCTTTTCTCCTGGAATCAGCCATTTACCCACATTCCCAAAGAAAGAATTTGGGCCACTGTGTTTATCAGTAAAGCCTGGGGGCAACTGCCACGTTTTATGGAGCAGTTCACGATGCGATGCTGGAAGATTTAAATACATTTGGCTATTAAGGAAAATTTTTCAGGGAGGGAAAAGCAGCATCTGCCTGGATCCACTTCACCTACGTGCCTGGAATCTGCAGGCAGAGACGTTGTTTGGTGGGAGCATCACATAAAAACTTCTCAGACAGACATTTGCAGTCATCTTACGTGCCACGGCTGCCCCTGCTTCCCTCTCCACGTGCTTGGGTGTGTGGGGGAGGAAATTTCCACTGGCAGCTTGTGCTGGTGCCCATTTGCAGGTGCTGGCAGGTTCAGAACCTCTTCTGTGCCAGAGGACAGGGAGCAGAGGACACATTTTCACCAGGCAGAAATTCCAGGAGCTCCAACGAACCGCGGGGTTGGGTTGGTCGTGCTCCAAATGCAGGGCTTAAAACACTTCATAACAGAGAGGCTGGAATATAATTAATCTTCTGTCGTCCTGTCTAACTCGTTTAAGCTGGAATTAAGGGAAGGGAAGGGAAGAGCCAGAGGGCGGCCTGGCTGTGGTCCGGGAGGAACTGGGAGCGCTGCCGAGGCCGGCCAGGGGGATGTGCGATCCCTGCTGAGCTCCTCGGCGCGATCGCTGCCGCTCTCTCCCGCAGGGGTGATCGCCCTGTTCTGCAGGCAGTACGACATCATCAAAGACAACGAGCCCAACAACAGCAAGGAGAAAGCCAAGAGCCCCTCGGAGAACAGCACACCCGAGCACCAGGGCGGGGGCCTCCTGCGGAGCAAGGTGAGCGCCCGATTTGTGCTAAATCACCCCAAAAAAGCCTCTGTTAAAAGTCCTCCCCCCGCACCGCGGCCGGGCGCGGGATCACCCTCCACACCCACGGCTCTGCCGATCAGGAGGGCAGCGCTTCGCTCCCACCTCCTGCATCCTGCGCGGCCGCGAGAAATCAGATTTCGAGCCACGTTTCTGGATGATCTGAGCATCTCCGGAGAGGGGGGGAAAAAAAAAAAAAGAGTTCCTCGGGTCCTCCCACAGCAGCACGTGGCAAAAAGGACGCTGCTCCTGCGATTAGCTGGAGAGTTAATCAGCAGGAGCAAAGATGGTAACACGTGCGATGTGGAAGTGTAAATAGGTCAAGCCCTTAATTTATCCCAACTTATTTCAATTCATTTAACTTCTTTGTGTTTCTGTTCACATCCCCACCACATTTGTATTTTAAATAGTTCAGTGATTCATCACTGCTTCTGAACCCCACAAGCCTAAAACCTCAACTCTGATCCTTTTTCTTCATCGTAGAGGGGTGGGAAGGAGAATTCTCACAAAACACGACCTGCAGGCTGCACTGAGCTCCGATGCGATTTTTCCCTTCTATACATCCGTTTTTCCTTTGTTTTCTCTCCTAGTTTCCAAAAAACAAGCCCTCAGTGAACATCATTGAAGCATGACAGCCTGACACCTGAGAGATGGACTCCATCCCTCACTCTCACTCTGCCTCTGAGCCGTGATGACTGGGGAGGTGAAACGATTTGCAAAACAAGATCTCGTGATTGTCACTCGCTGGCATCCACCTCCTCATCCGTGTTCTGCAAAACATCTGGCCAGGAAGGGAAATCCTGCAAAAAAACCCAACAAAAACCAATCCCTGACACCCAGACAAAGAAGATGGAGAAGAATCAGTGATGCTGGAGTGATCCGGGAATCACCTGGGTTGGAGCAATGTCTCCCACGCTTCTTTCCGCCCTCACATCTTCTGGAACAGTTTTCCTGGTTTTTTTTGGGAATGCACAAGGTTCTGTTGTGTCTTTCTCTGGTCTTGCTGTCACTCCATCCAGGCAGTATTCCCAGGCATCAGGCACGTCCCTCTCCGAGCAGGAATGGAGGGAAGTTCATAGCAAACACCACAGAGAAGCCAAATTTTGGTTGCTGTGTGCTCGGGCCTTGCTTCGTTCATCGATGTGTGTCGTGTAACACGTCTTGCAGGTGGGTTTTTCAAACACACACCAAAAAAAAGGCATCCCCCAGTTTCCATCCCCACCAGGAGAACTTCCCTGGTTGTTCTCCAGCCAGGCTGCAGCACCTTCTCCACTGCTGCTGCCTCTCCTCTCTCACACTGGTGCTCTTCACCTCAGAAAAATCGGGGAACACTGAGGCACAGAACAACATGAGGGGACACCAGAAGCTGTTATTTAGCTTCCAGGATAATTTCTTCGTGGTATTTTCAGCTGGGCCTGACTCCACCACCAATGGGATAAAAGGTCCATAAAGATGTAGCCAGTCAGCAAAAAAAACAAAAACAAACAAAGAAAAAGACAAAATACCTGATGATACCGGTTGCTATGCAAGGTCTCCAGGGGCAAGAGCTGTTTATTGTGGAAGGCTCTGGCCTGAGGGGCCTTTTTCTGAGGGCTTAAGTTCTTAAAACGCTTCTTTGAGCAAAGTTTCTGTGTGGGAAGGGCTGCTTCTCCTGACGTGGGAAGGGCAGGAGTATGCTGGAGACAGCCCTTCCCAAAAAAGGGGATGAGATGGATGGGAAAGGGGCTGGGCTTCTCCTCTCTCTTAGAAAGTGCTGGATGTTTGTAAGCTGACAGGATCCCTGGGAATTGCTGGTGCTCTGGAAAGCTGGGAGATGCAGGAACCATGACATGAAAAAGATTTATTCTTTGTAGTGTGACATGGGATATCTGTATTTATTTAATTCCTCCACAAGACCACTCCATATGCACTTAGGGGATGAGGCAGGATCCGACTTGATCCATCAAATGCCAACAGAGGTTGGCCTGAGGAAGGTTTGGAGGAGTTTGGGTTGGGGGTTCCTGCAAAGGAACAGCCTGGCAGTGAGGAGCTGCCATCTCTCCTCTTCCCCTGCCACCAGCTTTTCCCAAAGAGCTGGTTTGGGAAAAAAGCACTGGGAAGTTCTCCTGCAGATGTGCTGGTTCCAGCCAGGCCAACCCCAAAGGTGTCTCCAGGATTCTTTGCCTGAACACACTCTTCCATCACCAAGAAGGAGAGGTCACCACCTCTGATACAGACAGAGCAATAAACATTTTATAATGTACAATAAAAGATTAAAGGCATCTCTTGTGTCCTTGTAATGCCTGAATTGAATTATTTCATATTCACCTGCTTTCAGCAGCACACACACCCTAAAACTGGGGTCTCTGTATTTCCCAAGACCTAAAACCCAAACAGACCTAAAATATCTCCTCAGTGTCTGGGTGGAGAAACCCAGGGAGGTTCGGAGTTGGTTCTGGCTGCAGGACAAAAAAAAAAACCCAACAAACTTGCACCATAAATAGCACCCCAGCCCTACCTAGCAAAATTCTTCAGCCACGTCTGTTTTACCTCCCAAGGAAGAAATAGCATTTGGAATCCACAGCCTTACAAAGGGAGATTTAGGACAGATGGTACAGCATGTGCAAAATGATAAGGGAGATGCTCTCTCCTAATCCTGGAGCAGACAGAGGAGCGAGCAGCCCTTGGAGAGCTGCTCCAGAGGAAACCCAGCCTGGCAATTTGTCAGGTTGGGGGGACTGTGTGGCTGTTTTTAAAGCCAGTTGTTCCTGGGAATTCAGTCCATATTGCTTTTTTTCCCCACAGTTGTTGTTCCCCAGGGACAGGTTTAAGCTATTTCTTTCCTGACAGAGATGTGATCACTCATTTGGTAGAACGGAATTAAATTTAAAGTGTCAGTGTGGGGCAGAGTTCAATATTCACATGTGGCAGGAGATGCCAGGGTTATTTTGATGACCTGCATTTGAGAACCCATAACTGCAGGCTTGGAGAATAAGGAAATGCTGTTTGTGAGGAGAAACAAATGTGGGCTGGCAGAATTCAGCTCAGACAGGGACTCCAAATCTCTCAGTTCAAGTGATTCCCTTCAAGGAAATTTTTCAGCCGCTCTGAATTGAAGTGATGGAGTAAATCCACACTTTAGGAGAAGGTTAGAGGAGAAGAAAGTTACTTAAAATGCTGCTGTTCTGAGGGTCATAAACATCAAAGCTTTAACTGCTGTCTGGGTATTAAATTCCACTGTAACCCATGAGAGTCAGCCACTGTGCGAGTTCAATCCTAAACCCATCTTTAGAGCAGAGACCTCGTTCCCATCAGCAGCTGCCAAAAGATACTCCTGAGGTGTTTTACAGTCAATAAAGGCAAGAGATCAAGCAAAAATAAACCCAAGACACACTGAGGGAAGTCATGCTGGGCCACAGCACAACACACCCTCCAGACCACCCACGTCCCCCCACGTGTTTCTGCCCTGACTGCTGATTTTGACTCATTGTTGGAAGCAGGAGCTGCGAAAGGGAGGTTTCGATAAATACTAAAAAGCAGCAAGTGGGAGTGGGCTGCTGTGCCAGGGATCCCAGAGAGGCTGAGTCCCTGCTGATCTGGGAAAGCAAAGCCCTCCCAGCTGGCTCGGGATGAATCCGGGTGATTTCCAAGAACCAACTGAGCAGGGATTTGGGGCACAATAGGAGCAGGGAGCTGCAAACAAACCCCTTTGCCAGCACACCCAGGGCGTGTTTGGAGTTAAGCGCCGCTCTCCTCCCTCCTCCCCAGCGCTGCAATATTATGCCTACAAGTACAATTTAGCCAATAGATTCCTCCCCCACGAGTTTAGCAAAGAGGAGCCGCGGGAGGAAGTGTGGAGCAAACAATCCTGCACAGCGTGTCCTTCCAACTCACAACACAGCCCCTGCCACTTGTCACCCCCTCCCCCGGGCCACCAGGCACCGGCACAGGCTCCGTGCTCCCAGGAAAACGGGAACACGAGGCATTTTGATTCCCTGCCACTTCAATAGAAGGCGAGGAGGAAACACCTACACGGAGGAAAGTGTTAGCACAATCTCAGCTGGTAATGGAGATGCCAATGGAGAGGAACGGGCTGCTGATGGCAGTGTTTTGCCAAAGATGTGAAAGGTGACATCTCTCCAAAGCCAATGTCACAGCTGCACATCCATTTTCCCCAGCAAAACACGGCACCTCGGCGAGGCCTGCGCTTCCCAAGGAGAGAGCTGGAGATGACACCATATGTTCCACCAAATGTAATTTCCCTCAGATTTGCAGCAGCAGCAAAAAAAAAAAAAGAAAAAATTAAAAAAGTCTTCCTAACGATGTGTAATGAGCTATTACAGCCTCGTCTGGAAGCAGAGATTTGACCAAATTCAATCAGCTTTTCCAGCGTTTGTTAAAAAGCTGCCCCATCAACGCGCTTGTTATGCTAAAATATCTTCTGTTTCCTCCACAAATCTGGCGTCTGTTGAATTGTCTGGTGACCTCAGGCATTAAAAAGATGCTGTTCCCCCTTGGTGGTGCTGCAGCCCACACGTCTCGAGGAAAAAGGAGCTGGATTCTCCTCCAGCCTCGGTTTTGGTTAAGTAGGTTCCAAACGAAGAATGTTCATTATTAGTGACAGAGCTGGGGAAGGCACAGCTTGAATTTCAGATTCCCAGATGGAGGCAGCAGAGCCGGCAGCCAGAAAAACCCTTTTTCCTTGGAATCTGGACACGCTGGATGCAGAGCCATGGAGTGGCAATAATGACAGAGCCCCACGATGCCATTTGACACTTTGCAGCATCGTTGTCCCTTTGAACTCACAACACCCCCATCTTTAATGCCACCAGCTGCTAAATAAAACCTATTTATACCATCCAGACCTGTTCTGCACCTAAATATCCTCCCAAAGCAAAGGGAGAATATTATCAGCTTCCACTGTTTCCCGTTTAGGATGCAATTTCTTCCTCCTTACAGGGAAGAGCTGGTTAGTTTTTGAGAAAGAGGCAGAAAAAAAAAACCCCACACAGTGGTTTCATTTCAGTCTCATTGTTTTCCAGCTGCTGTTGGCTGGCTGCAACACATTGATGAACACTATTAAATTTTTAATTGTGAGGCATTTCATCAGAGCGCACGCAGGGCTTGCACAAAGCCAATTTAATTCCAGTTTTTATTGATATCACTGGGTTCTACTACAGCAAAAATCAGCAGCGGGGCCCTTCAGCAAGCACACAGCAAAACCCTCTGTCCTTCCATGAAGGCTTAATCCACAATCCCTCCCTCCTCTCTCCACCATTCAAGTGTGAATCCTTTGCAATGTCAAAGAAGGAAATTTGCAGCCCTAAAGCTGCCCAGAAGCCTAAACCCTTCCCAAAGGGCAGAGCTGCTTCACGGCAGAGTTTGACGCTCCCAAAGAACACAAACCCCCTCCTGCCCCAGCTGCTCATCCCAGGGGATGGAGCAGCCCTGGAGACACCATCAGCACATCCCTGGCACGGTCAGGAGCTGCCTGCTGAGAAATTCCATCCCTGGAAGTGTCCAAGGCCGGGTTGGACAGGGACTGGAATAACCTGGGATAGTGGAAGGTGTCCCTGCCCTAACTGAGATGATCTGAATGATTTTTGTGTCCCTTCCAACCCAAACCATCCTGGGATTCCATGGATATCAGGTAAAATTGTCCCCAGACTACAGGAAAATGATTCCTTTTTCAAAGAACTCGGTGGGGTTCACTGGTTTAAAAGCCATGAACCACCACGTGCTGACAACTCTCACGTGGGATTTCTCCTTCTCCCCCAATGCAAAGCTCTCTGTAAATAAAATTTACAGGGGCAAAAAGTCACCTGAGAGGCTCTGGTGGCACCAAGGACCTGACACATCACAAAGCCCTGACACTTGGCCCCAGCCCAGCCCCAAAAGTGCTGCCCATGGGTTCCTTCCTGCCTGGATTCTGGGATATCTGGGAATTTGTGAAGTTAGGCTCTGCTCCAAGCTTCACTGCTGATCCTTTGGACAAATTACTTCCATTCTCCCTGTCTCAGTCACTGCACATTAAGGGCAGGGAGAAACTTTGCCTGTTTTCCAAAGCCCAGTCCCACTCTGGGTGTCACAGAATAAAATCTATGAACCACAATGCTGAAAAACATCGGTACTGAGCCGAAAGTTTGATTTCTTTAAGATCACATGAGCCAAAAGCATCTCCAAAAATAGTCCAACTGCAATGATAAAAATATGAGATGATTTGCTGCCTGAATAAATTTAATTTGCTCTCCAAAATTCCACCTATAAATACCTAAAGGAGTCACAAGGTCCTGCTGGCACCCCTGGGAAGAACATTGGGAAGATCAACCTATCCACCTCCAACTCATTTGGAGCTGCTCAGTAGCACAGAAAAGAAGAAAATGACATCTAAAAGCTGCAAAATACTTATAAACTCAAGTGCAAAGCTCATGAAATGCTTTGGCAGAAGAAGTTACAAATGAAACTTAAAACCACCAAGAACCAGGCCAATTAACACCTCTAAATGCAGAACAAGAACCAGCACAGCCCCTCAGCAGCAGAATCCAATGGGGTTGCACTGGAAGTGTTCAGAATTCTCTGGAAATCGTGGTGCTTGGCCAAGTTCTTGCTATCTATAACCCACTGGCTATGGGTTGGGATTTGGGGAATTTCTGCAAAAAAAAAAAAAGTTAAAACAAAAACAAGAGGAGCATTTGGATGAGGCTGGAGCAGCAGCATCTCTGAAAACAAATCTCCATTTCCTTGGTGCTCACAGCTGGTACCTGATTTTCTTGGTAGGAAGTTTTCAAAGTGCAACCACTCCTAAGAAGGCACTTGGAGAAGTGAGAACATCAAAAGTTCCTTTCAGGAATTCTGTCTGGTGCTTCATCCCCTTTTTTGCAAAGCTTCTTCTCCCTGGCCCACCACAAAGGCTGAAGGTTCAACTTCAAACGAAAAAGGAAATTTTCCTCACAAAGTGCTGCACCCACCTTAAATCTTCTCATTTGCACGTTCTGAAATAAGCAAGACAAAACCCCACAGACTTTAGGCAGCCTCAGAAAAGCAAGATTAAAACCCAAACAACTTCAAGGGGCTTGGTTATCTGCAGGCCTCAGAGTGCTATAAAGCTTTGCCCCGTCTGTGTTTTGAAAAAAACAACTTTGCTGCCTTATTTTGATCTTTTTTTATGCACAGGGATGAGCCTAACTCAGGAAATCACATTTTTTTGAACTGGAAACCATCTGGTTTTCAAAGCAAAATCCAACCATGGGGGTCAATCCTGCCACACCATTGTCCAAACATCTGGTTTGGAGCAGGAACATCTGCCTGGCACTGGGTTGTCACCTCTGTCACAGCACTGAGTTTTATTTTTTACTGCTCAGCAAGAACAGGCAGTGACCAGAAGGGCTCCAGCCAAAGCAGCTCGGTCTGGATTCCACTCAGAGCTCAGGGAAAGGCCAATTCCCTGGAATTCTGCCCTTCCTAGGGGCTCTCAGCACAGCACAGAGCGTGTCCTTGCCCAGTCCAAACTCCAAGGGTTTTCCATCCTGCAGTCACGTGATGGATGTGAATCACAGCTCCTTCCCAAGGAACACGGAGTCTCCTTCATAAACTGCAGGATCAGCTCCTATTTACCCAAAGGAACAACTTCTTGCCAAAAACTGACACTTCTGGAAGAGATTTTTAGAAGTTTTTCTTGAGAAACCCATGGGTTGTTTGGGAGGGAGGTTCTTCAAGGCAAACTCTCACCACACACAGCAGTTCCCATTGTCTGCAATAAGTGTAGAAGAAATCACGACTTTTTTACAGATTTTGAGCTTTCCTACCTCTCAGTTCCCTCCCTCGGCCTTCTGAGTCAGAGGTGAAATGGGTCATAAAAACAGAGGGAACATTTCCTACTGCCAGGGGTGCACTTTTCACCCCTGAGGAGAGACAAGGACTCGGAGAAACTTTCACCCTGACTCACTCCAGGAAAAGATTGGAGCTCCTCTCCAAGAAGGGAAGTCCCAGGGGCAGATTTATCCCCCCAAATATTTGGAGGAACTTATTCCAGTGCCTCACCATCCACCCCAGGGCTCAGAGGCCTTTTGGCCTGAGGAAAGGGGGCTGGATAAACTCAGCTGCCACGGAACAGTGCTTAAAACCCTTGGAGTTCTTACTCCTTGGGCATATTCTCATTCCTTTCACAACAGTCAAGATCAAACTACAGATTTGGGATGAGGTTTTCAGGCAAGTTCCATTCATTTAGAAACCAGGAGCTCAGATTATTTCAGCTTTGTCACTAGAGAATCCCCTGGACCAGGAGTTTCACACTCTGAACTCAGGTAACTTCTCACTCCCCTCACCATAAACTTAGAAATCCACTTTATCAATTCCTACCCCATCCCACATCTCTTGAAATTGAGGGTTTGGAGGTGGATTTCATTTGCTTTGAAGTGAAATCTCCCTCCTGAGCTCAGCCAGGAATGGAATTCTTCCTTTATGCCAGCACAGCCCCAATCCTGCACCTTTCCTGCCCGCTCTCCATCCAAGCAAAATTAATTTGGGCAGGTAAAAACTGCTTCAAGATTAAGGTTTTTCTTTTTCCCCTCAGCCAGCTCAGCATCAATCAAGAGACCAGAGTCTTTCAAGGCAGAGTCTGCTAGCAAAGAGTTCATTTGTATTTCACAGATTTGTTTCCCCATCTGTTCCCTGACACTGCTCTCCCTTTCCATCACCTTAAACACACTGTCTGTTTTCTTAAGATATTGATCTTTGTTATTACAGTAAAACCAGATGGTTTGTGCCTCTTCATAAGGTATTTCCTCCTCCTCCTCTCCCTTTGATTCCACTGAGATCCAAGGAAATAATTTATCAGGTTTCTGCCAGGTTGTAAGAAGTCTGATAAAATTTTTAAAAGCATCAAAAACCTCTAGCAAGTACACCAAGCCTCAAGGAGAGCTCCTGATGGAGTCCTGGTTGGGGAAAAAATGGATGGAGGTCAGACAGGAGCCAGCTCAGCTTCCCAGAGGTGCTAGGAGCAGCAGAAGGTTCCCTGCTCATGGCAGGGGTTGGAACAGGACAATCTCTAAGGCCCCTTCCAACCCAACCCAACCCATTCTCTGATTCTGCTCCAAATTACACAGTTTTAGGAGCCTCATTATTTGTGTAGCTGATCCAGCCCCAGAATTGCCAAGGAGGATCTCATCAGGCAGGAAATAATTCCATTTACTGCTGGATAAAGGGCAATAACAAAGTGCAAACGCTGACAAATGGTCAGCTGGCAGAAATCTTGTGTGGTCAATTATCAGCCCCCCATTGCCAAGCAGATGCTCAAATCACAGCTCATTTTTACATCTGCTCCAGCACAGCCTCAGCAGCATTTAAACTCTTAGGGGAAGCTGCAAATAAATGAATATATTAGGATTTAAAAGCATCTAGAAAGCAGAATGAGAGGAAGCACAAGTTGAGCCACAGGGTTGTCTCCCAACACACTGGAGATGGCTCGATGTGAGAAGTTTACTCTGAATATAAAAGGATTTTTCTTCCAACTAGTCTGTGTGACTTCTAGCATTCAATCACCCAATATAAGAATATATATGAGATATATGCAGATATAAAAGATATATATATGAAAAATGGATTTTATATACATGGAAGTTGTATTTATATATATGAAAGCTGTATTTCCTGCCAGTACAAACCACCATGCAGATAAGGGAAAAGACAAAATCTCTCCTGTAGCCAGCTTGGAATTCCCTCAGACAGCACAGCAGCAAGAGCCAGGATTCAAGGAAGAACAGACAGATTATGTAAAAGATGGGATAGCAAAGCAAACATTACCCTGAGACAAACGCCAGGAGATTTGCAACTCAAAACAGAGCTGAAGATTTGTAGCAGCAATAAATTAGTTACTGCTTCCCAGAAGGAATTCCCTTGCTGGCTCTAAACCTGCTGATTTTCCTTCATGAATTCCTTGGGATCACTCAGCATTTCCCATGCAAATGACACACCCAGGACACTGCTGCAGATGCAGGTGCAGGGGGGACAGCACACAGGGCACTGCCAGCCCACCCAGGAGCTTCTCATCTGGGACAACTGGCAGAGCCCACGCTGTCTGTCGGGCTGAATTCCAAGCCTACAGCTATTTGGAATAAGAAAGGTTTGCACTAATAAGAAAATCAAATTGTGTGCATCACAGACAATGTTCCTCCCCAGCAAAAGAGAGCTCCATTTCACTTGTCAGCCTCGCTCGTTTAGAGCTCCTGCCTGATTTTTTGTGACTCACAACATACGTCTTGCATTTTTAATTTGGAAGCGAGAGAAAACAGGCCATTTTAGCTTTCCCTGCCTCGTCCCCTCTGCATTACTTATGCTGGATTCATCCTCTGCAAGCAGCCCTGTGGCAATGCAGCTGTTCCTGCTGCCTGCCTAAGTGCAGGCTCCACACACACAACTGTCAGCTTCTTGTGCCTCGCAAGAAATGGCAATTATTGCACCCATGAACACTCAAAATAACCACGGGGAGCCGTGGCTGGAAGCTACCAGAATATTTTGCCTCTCAGAACATCCCAGTCCTACCCATCAGCTGCCACCCATGAGCTGAAATCCAAACCTGCTCTTTGCAACACCTTCCTTTCCACACCCCCACAGTCGGTGGCTCTTGGATGACACCACTGAGGCAACACAGAGAAGGTGTCAAAAATAAACCCAAATCCCAGCACTTGAGCTCAAGATTCCCCCCAGTGTGAATCCAAATCTTGGCATTTGAGCTCAAGATTCCCCCAGTGTGAATCCAAATCTCATCACTTGAGCTCAAGATTCCCCCAGTGTGATTTCACAGGTTTCAGGTTGGTGGTGGAGTCCTGGAGGTGTCCAAGGAAGGACTGGAGGTGGCAGTCAGTGCTCTGGGCTGGTGATCAGGTGGGAACTCAATGTTCTCAGAGATCTTTTCCAATTTTGATGATTCTGGGATAGTTGTGAACTGACAAGACCAAGTGAATTCCCAACAGAACAAGCTCAGCTCAGTTCTGCTCTGCTTTTCCCAGGGAATACAAACCTGCTTTGGGAGCATCCCTGATTTTCCACACCAAACCTCCTTCCCAATATTTCCCAGCTATCTCTAAAACTCCTCTGAGCCAGCCCTGGAGCCAGGCTGATTCCTGTGCAGGAATTCTGTGTGTGGCAGTGCACAAAAGTGTGACAAGGCACTTTTTATTCCCCTCTGAAAACAAACACACTCCAAAGAATTCAAGTCTAACCAACAAGGAGATCAGTTTTTCCCTCCCCACCAGCCTCATCCCATCCCACCTGAGGGTTACCTGAGGTAATAGCCACACTTTTCCTCACTTGGGTTGGCACAGCCTGGAGAGAAACATTTCTTTTGCTCAGGCTGCGCTTCTGAAATGCAGGTCCGTTGTTTCGGCCTTGAAAATAATAAACCGTGTTAATTTTTTATTTTTAGGTTATTTATCAAATTAGGTTACAGTTGACAGAGAGGGCAAGGAGCCCCGCAGAACTGTGGCAGACATGACATTCTTGTAGCACTGCTCTGGGATTGAAAAAAATAAAAGCATTTATTCGAGTAAAGCTGCAAAGATCAAACCGGCAAAGCAGCTGAGCCACCCATCCCTGCTGACCGCAACGGGAACCCGCAGGGAGCTCCCAAAAGCAGCTTCTTCACACAACAGCAACGCCCAGAACGCGGGGGAAAAGCCCCGATGTGCCTCCTCCAGCAGCGGGGAAGAGCAGGAGCGACATCCCGACCCGCTCTGCTGCTGCCACCTGCAGGGAGCGGCTCGGCGAGGAGCAGCCAGGGAGCCCGAGCGGCACAAACACCCCCTCTCCTGCCTGCGCACCACGGCCCAAAACTGCCTGACCCACCTCCTTGCCCATTTCCCGATATTCTTCTCCCTCTTCCAGTATCTTAGAGGGTGAAATATTTATTGTTTCCCCACTATTTCAGTGCAGCTTAATTTAAAAATAGAAATAAGCCCAGTAACACACGGCCAAGAAAGTGGTGGAGGAAGCAACTGGGATGGTTTTCAAAGTTCAGATTTCCTAAGAAATTACCTTGCTTCCTCTTTCTGTGGGACAGGAATTACTTTGCCACTTTTCTTCCCACTGGGTGGCTCTTCCTGCTCAGTCTGGCCTACAGCTGTGTCATTCAACTGGAAAGGGGAGGAAAAAGGGGATTAACGTGTGATAAAACTTTTCTATGTAAGTTTAGCTTATAGAGTTATATAAAAATCCACTTGAGAAAACTCCCCTGTTGTATAAACACAGCACTTGTGTGCATGTGGACAAATCCAGAGGGGTGGGATTAAAAACATTCGAGTTACAAGAATGAGGATGTGAGTTTACTTTAGTGCTGCCTGGTGGCTGCTCAGCTCCTCTGGATACCCCTTCAGCACCTTCTGGAGAGCCTGATGTCCTTGACGAACAGCTCCTTGCTGCTTTGGGAAGTTCTTTTATTGGTGGCAACACAGATGCTGGACTCTCATCCCCTGTGCTCTGGCCACAGGGAAGGTTGGATGAGGGCACGGATTTTTCTGGGCAATCCTGAGCCAGGTTTTCCTGGCCTTTAGGCATCACCCCTTCTGAGGATTTTTCAGGAACGCAGCTCCCAGCAGCTGTGGAATATCCCAAGCAATCATCTATCATTGCATCCAAAGTTTCTCTTTCCAGGTTATTTTCCTCCAGAGCCTCATCGGAGCAGGCGGCGGCGAACGGGCTCAGGCTCAGCAGCTCCTGCAGGTCAAGGTCCAGCTCCTGCTGCAGCTGGGCCCCATCCAGAGCAGCACTGCCACTCAAAACTCCACGATCACACCCAGAGCTGCCTGAGGGATGCTCCTGGGGTTCCTTTGGCTCCCCTGTGACCTCTGAGGCTGCCTCACTGACCGATGTCCCCGTGGTGCAGCCGCTGCTCTCGGCCTTTTTGCTCTCCCCGCTCGCACTTTGGCTCAGGTGGCTTTCACCAGTCAGGTGCTGCTGCTGCTCAGCTTCTATGGAATCATCTGCCAGGATTTCCTGGATCTCTTCCTCAGTGTAATCAAAGGGAGAATTCCCTTTCTCACTGCCTGACAGCTCCAGCAGGGAGTCGTCCAGCTCGCTGTCGTCGAAACACCTGCTGATGTCCAGGGAAATGGCCACGTCGTCGTATTTGGAGACAGAAAAACTGGCACCGAGCTCATCCTGGCCACTCTCATCCAGGAAAAGGGAGCAGCCAGAGCCTGGGGAAGGGAAGAGAGGATTCCCTGCTGGATCTGGAGTGCTGCAGCCACGGCTCAGCACACAGGCTTTCTTAGCTGACTGCAGGGCCTGCAGCTGCACTGCGGAATCCGACAGCCTCTTGGCCCTGGGGACTGGGTCCTGCTTGAATCCCTGACGGAGCCCAGGGGAAAGAGGGGAACTGTCTCCCATGGCTTCCCGGAGCTCTGCTTCCAGCTCTAGAGGCTCATCTGCTGCTGGTGGCCTTTGATCAGCCCTTGCAAAGGAGGAATCAGCAGGAGTCAGCTCCAACCTGCCAGCAAAAGCGACATCCACAGTGAAAGGAACTCAGCTGTACCCCCAAAATGCTGGAATTTAACAGGGAAGGCAAAACCACCACAATTTGATCTCTGTTCTTGACTGTTTAGGTCCCAACCAATCCTTCATCCCTGAGTGTTCCCTCAAGCAGCACCAGTGGAAACCCCAATGATTGGAAACTCTCTCAGGCTGTGCCCTCTCCTCTCAAACTGCTGCCAGTCCCTCCCAGTGGACCCCAGGAACCCCAAATCACAGCCTTAAACTGCAGAACACGCCTGAGGCATTAAATAAAACCCCCAAGTGTCTCAACCCCCACCTCTGCCCTTCAGTGATAAATAAACACATTTTAAAAAATCTTCTTTTGGGTTGGGAAAAACTGAGCAAAGGAAGAGGAACCCTGTGAGGGAATTAGTCACTGAGACACTCACACAAAATCCTCATTATAATCCAAGATCACCAGATAAAGAACTTTCCTGTGAAATTCAATAGTTACAAAGTATTCACAAACAAACCCTGTTTTTCCTCAAGTGAGGACTCATCCCAAAAGGAATCTTTGGACCTGGAAGCCCTGCACTTGACTCTGACCCAGCAGGAGAGTTTGGACTAAGAAAAGGTATTTCCTGTCCTCTTTGAGCAAGGATTTAAAGGAATGTCTTTTGTCTTCCCGTTGCTTTGACTACTGTTTAAAAGAAGGGAGGGTTACACACTCCAGGAATGAAACCGGGGCAATTCTGCTGCTTCCTCATGTCATTCTGCCTAAATAATGACAACGGACACATTCAGAATTGCGCTGTAGGAAAAAACACCTCAGGAATCAGCTGTGTGTGCACAAAACCCACATAAGAACACATCTGGATTTAATCCTATGGAGTGTGGTAGCTTGATAATTCAGCACCTAACCACAGAATCCCCAAAGGGTTTGGGTTGGAAGGGACAGAAAGCTCATCCAGTGTCACCCACACCAGGGCAGGGACAATCCCAGGTTGCTCCAAGCTGGCCTTGGGCACTTCCAGGGATGGAGCAGCCACAGCTTCTCTGGCAAACGTGTGCCAGGGCCTCACCACCCTCACAGAGAGGAATTTTTTCCCAATATCCCAGGGAAGCCATTCCCCCTCATCCCGTCTCTCCAGGCCCTTGTCCCACGTCCCTTTCCAGCACTCTTGGAAAACCTTTAGGCACTAAAAACCTGCAGCTGGCTCACCCTGGAGCCTTTCCCTCTTCAGATCAAAACCTCAGCAGGCGCCGACGCCCCGCTCCCCCCTCACCGAGGGCTTGAGGCGAACCCCGCCCCAGCCTCTCTCCTTCCCTCAGCGGGCACCGCCCAACCGGCGCCTCAACGGCACCGCCCCAAGGCGGGGCCAAGCCCGCCCCGCCCCCGGCTCCTCCTGCCGGCCCACCCGAACACGGGAAGCTTCCCAAGCCCCGGAAAAAAAAGGGGTAAAACGCCCCAAAATAAACGAGGAACAATGAAGTTTCGCTGAAACAAAGCAGCAGCCGCGGCCCGGCCGGGCCTGGCGGGAAGGGCGCTCACCCGCCGCCATCTTAACGGCGCCAAGGCCACGCCCCCACAGGCGCGAGGCGCTCTCTGATTGGAGGAGCGCGTCCCCTCCTTCCCGCTCGTTGCATCGGCAGCTCGGCGCTCGGCAGGCCCAGGCGCAGCAGTCGAGCGCCGAGCGGGGCTGATGCAACCCGGGGCAGGTCGGTGGGACCGGGCGGGGGAACCCGGAGGGGCTTAGGGGGAACCGGGAGGTCCCGGGGGGACGGGGCTCCGGTAACGGCATGTCCTGCCCTGCAGCCGCCGCTATGGAGCCCGCGCCCGGCCCGCAGGAGAAGTATCAGCTCATCACGCGGAACNGCGGCTGGGTCGAGGGGAATACGACAGGATTGGGGTCCGAGAGGGGAAAACGGGACAGGATCAGGGCATAAGGAGGCCGGGATGGGGGGATCTGAGCCAGAGCAAGCCCCGGGGATCAGCGCCGGGACGCGCCGTGTGTGAAGCCCGGGGGCCCAGCGGGATTTGTCCTGCCCGGCTCCCTCCCGGTGTGTTCCGGGCGAGGCCCGGCCCTGCCAGCTCTGTGTGTTTGGGCCTCTCACAGGAGGTGCTGGGCGAGGACAAGCTCATGGCCATCCTGAAGGAGCGGGAGCTGAAGATCTACTGGGGGACAGCCACCACGGGCAAGCCCCACGTGGCCTATTTCGTGCCCATGTCCAAGATCGCGGATTTCCTGAAGGCTGGCTGTGAGGTGGGGTGTTGTCACCGTGCTGTCACCGGCAGCTGCAGGGAGCAGGGGCGCTTCCCCTGACCCATGTGACACCTGTCCCCATGTGCCAGGTGACAATCCTCTTCGCCGACCTCCACGCCTACCTGGACAACATGAAGGCTCCCTGGGAGCTGCTGGAGCTGCGCACCCGCTACTACGAGCACGTCATCAAAGCCATGCTGGAGAGCATCGGGGTGCCCCTGGAGAAGCTCAGATTCGTCCGGGGCACTGATTACCAACTCAGCAAGTGAGTCCTGGGGCTCTGCTGATCCTGAGCCTCTGGAGTTGTTGCCTCCAGGCTTTGTTCCCTCCCGGCGTGGCCAGGAGCAGCTGTCGAAGCTGTCCCCGTGCCCGGTGGTGACGGTGCTGTCCCTCCCACAGGGAGTACACGCTGGACGTGTACCGGCTCTCCTCCGTGGTGACGCAGCACGACGCCAAGAAGGCAGGGGCAGAGGTGGTGAAGCAGGTGGAGCATCCCTTGCTGAGTGGTTTGCTCTACCCAGGCCTGCAGGTGAGGCGGGTGTGGTGCCCAGGGAGGTGCTGGCAGAGCCAGGGCCATCGGGGTGTTTGGGACTGAGTGGCAAGGTCGTTGTTGTCCACGCCAGTGTCACAGCTGGCGGTGGCACAAAGAGCCTGAGCACAGAGCTGCTGTTCCAGCAAACAGTCTGGAATGTTCCCGTCCTTCCCTGTCTGGGAGTGCCCCAGGAGAGGCTGAGGGACAGGCCAGGACTGTTTTGGGTCCACCCTCGAGGCTCTGTGTCTCTCTACAGGCGCTGGATGAGGAGTATCTCAAGGTGGATGCGCAGTTTGGAGGGGTGGATCAGAGGAAGATCTTCACCTTTGCAGAGAAGGTCAGGAATGGGGGGATTCCTGCCAGACTGAGGCCTGAGGAAGGGCTTGGCCACTCCCAAATCTATTGGTATTTGGAGAAGTATGTGGGATTTTGGTTGATGTCACAGCTCTCTGTGCTGCTGCTGTTGCCGTGCTCTGTGCAGCCACACAACCCTGGCTGTGACTCTGCCCTTCCTGGGTCCTGTTATCCCACATCCCAAAGTCACCTGGAGCCAGGAGCAAACAGGGATTGCGAGTTCAAGCTGAATGAGGGTTGTCTCTGACATGCCTCCGTGTGTTTTCCCAGTACCTCCCTTCCCTGGGCTACGCCAAGCGTGTCCATTTGATGAACCCGATGGTTCCTGGGCTGACAGGCAGCAAAATGAGCTCGTCTGAAGAGGTTGGTCCTGGGTCTGGATGTGCTCAGGGGGCTCTGGGGGGACAGGTTGGTGGCTGGGGAACCACCCCAGGGAAGGTGAGCTCTCCCTCCCCACTCCCACAGGGTTCTAAGAATGTGCAGCAACTCCAGCATGAGTTTTCTGGGCAAAAGCTTGGGTGAAGGGCTGAGGAAATCTCTTGCTGCAGGACTCCAAGATTGATCTTCTGGACCGCAAGGAGGACGTGAAGAAGAAGCTGAAGAAGGCTTTCTGTGAGCCAGGGAATGTGGAGAACAACGGTGTCCTCTCCTTCATCAAGCACGTCCTCTTCCCCCTCAAGTCAGGTGAGGGGCTCACCACGCTCGGGCGTGGATAAGAGGAGGGGACAGGAGGGTGTCCCCTGAAACAAGGCTGCCCCTCAGTGCCACCTGCCCAGTCCCTGCTCTTGGGCAGAATGGGGTGGGTGGTTTGTCTGAGCCTTGAGTTAATCTGAGCTTTAAAACCTGTTTTGTCCCAGAGTTTGTGGTCTTGCGAGAGGAAAAATGGGGAGGAAACAAAACCTACACGGCCTACGAGGCCCTGGAGAAGGACTTTGCTGAGCAGGTGAGTGCTGGGAGGGGCTGAACCTTCTGCCTGAGGCTCCTGGGAGCAATCTGGGAGCACTGGGAGATGGAAATCTGCACTGGGAAGAGGTGTGGAGTGTGGCCTGGTAGTGTGGGATGCTCCCAGCCAATGGAGCCCGGGGGAGAGAGGATGAGTGAAGGGTGTAAGGTCAGGACAGCACCGTATCAGTCACATCCTGTAGCAGAGCAGCAGTTTAACCCTTCCCAGCTGTTCCCAGCAGAGTCTGGAGGCAGAAGTGTCCAATAACTTCTGATCTCCAAGGGGAATCAGGTCAAGGGTTTGGGATTCATCTTCCACCCTGTTTAGTCCCCAGTTCCCACACCTGGCCTCAGACAAGAACATCTTTGTCCTGACACAGGTTGTACACCCTGGAGACCTGAAGAACTCTGTGGAAGTGGCCCTGAACAAACTGCTTGACCCCATCAGAGAGAAATTCAACTGCCCAGAGCTGAAGAAGCTGAGCAGCACTGCATATCCCACCCCATCCAAAGCCAGTAAGGAGGGGCTGGGAGCCTGGGGAACTGGGGCCTTGGGAGCTCAGGGAAATGGGGCCCTGGCCATGCAGGGCCGAGTGGGACAGAGTCCCTCCAGGAGCTGAGGTCAGAGAAAAGTTCTGAAACTCCAGACTCAAAAACAGCTGTGGAGAACATTGGGAAAGATGAGGAAAGCCATCACAGGAGGGACTCTGCTCTCTGGTATAGGGACGAGCATAGAATTCCCTGCAGGGAATTCCCTCCAGGGCCTGCATTTGGGGATGACCACCTCCTTGGGTTTGTGCTGAGTGTTGTGACCATTCCATTCTCCCTGCAGAGCCTGGAGAGAAGGGCACCAAGAACTCAGAGCCGGAGGACGTGGTCCCATCTCGGCTGGACATTCGTGTCGGCAAAGTAATCAGTGTGGAGAAGGTATGGGGAGAGAGGAGGAACCTTCCCATGGGGTGACATTTGGGATGTGCCTGGGGGAGGGGACTGCCACTTCCTGTGCCACCCCATTCCCATCCCTGCTCCCCCTGGCAGCACCCGGATGCCGACAGCCTGTACGTGGAGAAGATCGACGTGGGCGAGGCCGAGCCCCGCACCGTGGTCAGCGGCCTGGTGCACTTTGTCCCCAAGGAGCAGCTGCAGGACAGGCTCGTGGTGCTGCTCTGCAACCTCAAACCCCAGAAGATGAGGGGCGTGGAGTCGCAGGGCATGGTGCTGTGTGCCTCCAGGTGAGGGACAGAGGGGACACCGGGGCTGGAGCCTCCCCTCCTGCCTCAGGGTGCTGAGGGGCAGCTGAGCAGGGGTGACTCAGAGTCACTCTGGGGTGACTCAGGTGTCTCCACACCTCTCTTTAGCGTGGGGGAGCCCCGTCAGGTGGAGCCCCTGGACCCCCCAGCCGGGTGCTGCGCCGGGGAGCGCGTCTACGTGGAGGGCTACGAGGGCGGGGAGCCCGACGAGGAGCTCAAGCCCAAGAAAAAGGTCTTTGAGAAGCTGCAGGTGAGGACTGAGAACAGCTGGGAGTGGCTGGAGTTCCATCCAGCTGGGCCACACTGTCCCCACCTCCAAGTGACCCCAAATGGGCTGTTTGCTCCCTCAGTGTTACTAGCAGCAAAGCTGTGGAGAAAATGAACCTTCCCAGGGCTGATCCTGCCTCCTTGTTCTGCTCCCCAGGCTGATTTCCACATCTCCGAGGATTGTGTTGCGCAGTGGAAACAGAGAAACTTCCTGACCAAGCTGGGGACAGTCTCCTGTAAAAGCCTGAAGGGTGGCAGCATCAGCTAACAAGTGCCAGGGCTGCTCTGGTGCCTCCTGCCTGACTCCTGCACCTCCCCGTCATCTCCCCACCAGTGCCCTGAGTCGGGGGGGCTCAGCCCTGGGGGCTCTGGGACTGAACTTGCAGCCTCTCACCCGGGGAGCTGCCTCCAGCATCCCCCTGGGCCTCGGCTGTGCTGGGGACTCGGTGCCACCACACCCAGGGGACCCGTGTGACTCACCCCCACGGCCTTGAGGCCACTGCTCGCTCCCAGCTGTGCCAAGGACTGGACTCCCTGCCCGCTGGGGTGGCATGTGTGGGTGCTGTGGTGGGGGCAGAAGGGAAAAGCTGCTTCTCCAACCTTGTGCTGCTGCTACCAGAGCTGGGGACAGCCCGGCAGGCCCCGTCCCCTGCCCCACCCCCAGCCCACCTGGCGCTGTGGCCACTGGTGCTGCTCTTTGGCCAGGAGCCCAGGCAGCACCCGTTGGGCTGCCCCGAGCCCGTGGGGGGGTGTGGGCCTTAAACACTTGACTCGGGAACCATCTGTCTGTCAAAAACCCAATAAAATGTCGAGCTGACTGCACGTGGCTGTGCCCATCTGGCCAGGGGAGCTGGCAGCCAGCCCTGCTCCAGAGTTCTGCTGGGCAGTGGTGCTAGGAGCCAGCCCAAGGGTGTCCCTGGAGCTCAGCACCACCCAGAAGGAACCTGCAACCATAAACCAGGAAGAACAGGAGGCAGCAAGCTTCGGTCATCATTTTTACCAGCCAGGTACAGAGCTCTGAGCAGCTACTCGGCGGCAGAGGGTCGGTTGCTTTTGGTTTGGTTTGGTTTGGTTTAGTTGGGTTTGTTGTTTTGTTTGGTTTTCGTTTAGTTGTGTTTTTTTTTACAATCAAAGAAATGAAAATGTGACCCGAGTTTACAGAAAAAGAATCAAGGCTCTACCCCAGAGCCCACGGGCCAGCTCGAGGGGCAGCCAGGCCCGTCCTCCTGCCGGGCAGTGGCGAGTGGCCGGAGCCAGTGCTGGCCACGAGCTCCTCTTGGCCTTTCCATCAGGAGCCAAAGCCCTGGTCCCTCCCAGCCAGCACCTCCATCCTCTCCTGCTCCTGTTTGCATCTCCCCAGGTGCTGTCATGGCCAAAGCCTTCCGAGTCCATTGTCCAAAGTGCTTCCATTCCTCGCGGGCCTGTCTGGCTTGCACCGGTGGCTCCAGCTCTGGTGTCCTCGGCCCCAGCTCCGGTGTCTTCAGCCCCCAAACTCCTCTGGGTGTGGCTGCTCCACTCCACAAGCCCAGACCAAGCATCAGCTTGGCAGGGAGGAGGTGCTGGCTCTGGGCACAGGCCTCAAGTCCAGTAAAAAAAAAAGCAAAATAAAGCTGTAGTACTTAGGAAAGTGAAACCAACACCATTTTTGCATAAATATCATCAAGGCCGTGGAGGCTAAGGCTGTTTGCTTCCTGTATTAAGTTAGTTGCCAGTTCCACACTCGTCCGTTGACCTGCCCAGGTCCCTGAGAGATTTGGATTCCTGTCCGTGGGGGCTCCAGTTCTGCAGCGTCGTCCTTCAGGCCGTCTCTCCCCGTCCATCTGCAAGGCAGGAGGGAAGAGCCCGTCAGCCACCCTGAATCCCAGCTCCCCACAGCCCCACCAGGCTCTGTCCCCACTGTCCCAGTGCCTCCCAGCTGGAACACAGCCCAGGAGCTGTGCTGGGTGTCTGTAACTCGGGAATTTATCACTTGGGAATGTACAGCTCAGGATCCTGAGCAGCGAGGCTGAACCTCCAGCAGCATCATCCCATGGCTCCCACCCCCACGTACCTTGTGCAGGGAGGCTCTGAGCCGGCGGCTCCGTGGCGTTCCTGCCCTCCGTCCCCGCCAGCTCGCTCTTAGTCCTGCTCTCCTCCACCTTGGCATCCCCGTCCAGCACCGGGGAGCCCAACGCCTCTGCCCCCGGTGCTTTCAGGGAAGGAGCCGGCCCCGAGCCGAGCGAAGGCTTCTTGGCTACCGGAGGGGGAATCTTGCCGGGTTTTCGCTGGGCTTGTGCCTTCCCGGGGCCCTGCGGGACGGCAGCAGCCGGGGCTGCCGAGCGCTGCCCCGAGAAATTCATCAGCTCGGCCACCAAGTTCCTCTTCAGGTCGGCCTGTGCCTCGGGGGATGAAGCCGTCTCGATCACCAGCTTCCTGGAGCTCTTGGCGAAGATGAAGCTGGCAGTGGAGGCCGGCGATTTGTTCCTGGGGGACAGCTGCCCATCCCCGGGGGGCCCCTCGGGGCCGGGCTGGGCCGCTCGGCCGCCCGGCGGCTTCTCCGCGGCCCCTGCGGAGGCCAAGGCGGCGGCCTTGAGGTGCACGGCGTGGTGCAGCTGGTTGGAAGGCACCGAGTCTTGGGCAGGGGGCGGCTGCCGCGTGGACAGGGACCGGCGGACGGGCTTCTGAGGGGCCGGACGTTCCTCGGGCCCGGCCCCGGCCCCGGCGGCGGGCTCCACGCTGACGGAGCGCAGCCGCACCATCTGCAGCAGCGAGGGGGTGACGATGGGCAGGCTGGCGTCCTCCTTGGCCGCGGGGCCGCTCTTGCTCCGCGACACCGGCTCCTTCTTGGCCTCTGCCCGCGGGCCGTTGGCCGCCTTCTTAAGGCTGATTTGGGGTGGCAGAGCCAGAGCCGAGGGCGGCGGCAGAGGCGGCGGCGGCGGGGGCACATTGGCCGTGGGAAGGGGCTCGGCGGGGCACGGAGGCTGAGGGGGTTCTTGCTGCTGAGATGATGAAGATGGAGCCCCCGGGCTCGGTGTCGCTGTCTGCCCGTCCACCGGGGCCGAGGCGGGATCGGGCAGGCTGGAGAGATAGGATTCATCCGGAGGCGGGAAGTCTGCCATGGACAGGTCGTGCTCCTCGGGGGTCGGCGGCGGTGGCGGGGGCCAGGCGGTGTCGGCGGGGGGCTCGCTGCTGCTCTGGGGGCTGCCCTCCGCCTTTTTGACCGGCGGGNTCAGCGCCTCGGGGGGCGTCGGGTCCGAGGCCGAGGAGGAGATGGAGGTGAGGGAGGAGGACACCGAGAGAGCAGGAGACTGCAGGGAGCAGACCCGGTCTGGCTTCTGCGGCTGAGCTTTGCCCAGGGACACGGCTGGGGGTCCCAACCCCTTGGTGGGCAGTGTGGGCGTCCCGCTCTGGCTGGAGTAGCCGCTGGAGGGGGACATGGTGCGGTCAGACCCATCGGGGCAGCTCCACTTGGCCTGAGCTTGGGGCTCCCTCAGCACCACCGTCACCCCAGGGCGGCCCCGAGAGGCCTCAGGGGAGCTGGTGCCGGCCAGGCTCTCCGAGCGGAGGCTGCTGGTCTCGCTCAGCGATGGGGAGAACACCTCATCCTCGCCCGTGGGGCTGAAGGGCTCGGGGCGCGGGGACCAGGGCGCGCTGCTCTCCCGCTGGGGCCGCCGGTCGGGCCTGGGGGGCAGCCCCAGCACCTTGGGCTCCCCGTCGGCCTTCTGGTGCAGCGAGTAGGTCCTGCGGGGAGGAGCCGGGGGCTTCTTCATCTTCCTGAGGGAGACGCTGCGGGCGGAGGAGCGCTCGCTGGCCAGGCTGGCCGTGTCCGAGCCCTCCGCCTGGCTGCTCGTGCTGTAGGCGGGGGACGTGCGGCCGCTGCCCACGGCCAGGAGCCCGGCGGCCGCAGGAGCGAGGCCGGCAGCGGGCTTGGAGCGGGAGCTGGCGAAGCTGGTGGAGCTGTAGATGCTGATTTGGTCGGTGTCGGAGCGAGCTGCCGCGTCCACCTCCACCGCCTCGGGCTGCCGGTGGTCGCAGCCGCCCTGGGAGGAGATGGTGGAGCTGTTGGAGACGATGGTCTCCGTGGACTGCGAGTGGCTCCAGTTGTCGCTGGAGGAGGAGGGCTCGCGGCTGCGGGCGCTGCGCTCCGAGAAGCGGGACAGGGAGCGCACCGAGGCCGGGCTGGACGACACGAGGCTGCAGCGGCTCAGCGTCCGCACGCTGCTCTTTGTCAGGGCCACCACGTCCACCATGGGCGGCAGGATGGCGTTGGGGATGATCTTGGACATGTAGGTGCCCTGGGGCGAGATGGACATGACGGGGCCGACCAGCATCTCCGGGGGGTTGGCGTAGGTGGTCATGCCCGGCACGGCCAGCGACTTCGGCCTCACCATGGGCGACAGCTTGGCCGCTGTCTTCCTCCCCAGCAAGCTGTCATCGTAGTAAACCCTGTTGATGTGCTTCTGCAGGGCTGCATCCGCCTCCTCCAACACTCCCAGGCAGACGCGGGCGCCGCCGGACACGGGCAGAGGCTGCATCTTCCCGTCGATGGTGGGGATGCGGACGGCATCGCCGGACACCTGCCCCCCGTTCAGCAGGGGCTGCGCTGCCTGGCTGTCCCCGCGGCCCACCGGCCCTCGCCCATCCGCCTCGGGATGTCCCTTGGCTCCGTGGCTGTTCCTGAGACCTGGGAGCAGGGAGAGATGACCTCAGCGTGATCCCACGGCAAGGCAAGCAGATCCAAAAAATCCCCACTTGCCCCCGAAGCTTACCCAGCTCCTTATGGACGTGCTGGGGGATGCCCAGCACCGTCGTCCTCCTCTCCTTCCTCTTCTTGCCAGTCCTTTCTGAGGATTTGGGAAAGGAGTCGTGTGGTCGGAAGGTGGAACCTACAAGAAGTGTGAGAGGGTTTAGCCAGTGTGAGGGGGGCCCTGGCCAGGGTGTCCCCAGTATTCCCATCACTTCCCACTGCTAGAGATGCTCTGGGATAAGCCAGGCTCAGGCACTGGAACAGCCCAGAGAGGCACCAACCAAACAGTCTGAGCAGGGAGGAGACAGTGTCTGTCTGTCCATCCGTCCGTCCCCCTCGCCCAGCCCCAACGCTCTGACTCAGCCAGAGCTGCTCTCATCTTTCCCAAGGGCCCCTAAATCCCTGCGCTGGCTCGTGGCCACACCAAGGCAGAGTCCAGCTCCCTGCCACGCTCCCCAACGCCCCTCGCGACCCCCGGCCCCCAGCCGGGTACCTTTGCGCTGGATCATCTCGGAGCGGATGGAGAGGGCATCCTCAGAGGCGCCGTCCGTGGCACAGGAGGTCGCCCGGCTCCGGAAGGACAGGCTGTCATCCTCCGAGGATGCGCAGGACTGTGGGGACACAGGGGGCTCAGCAGAGCCCGGGCTGCGGGGACGGAGCTGCCCCGGCCCCGGCCAGGCCCCTTCCCCGCCGCGAACTGACTCTGCAGCCGAGACAAAAGCTTTTCCGAGGGCCAAAGGCTGAGTCAGCCTCAGCCACGCCGGCATCCAGAGTCCTCCCACCAGGAGCAGGGCTGGGAGCGGCCCCTGGGACCCCGCATGGCTCTGCAGCCCCCCGCAGAGCAGGAGAGACGGGGTCTGGTGCGTGCAAGGAGCGCCTGAAGGAACTGCCAGGCTCGCCCCCATGCCAAGCCCGAAATCACTCCATGGGTGTTCCCAGCCCTGCAGTGCCCCAGAGCCCAAGGCTGGAGGGCTGCCATGGCTGGGAGAGGGGCGTGGGACAGGGACAGGCAGGCAGGACCCCCAGCACTCCCTGGACACAGCCTGGACACAGTGGCACAGCCCCATGCTGGACACGGCTTCCAGTGTCCCTATCCCTCCAAACCCTGCCTGGCACGGGCAGAGGTTGGGATGAGACACTTCAGAGTTAACCTGATCCCTCCACCTCACTCCCCCCGTGGCTCTGCCCATCCCAGGATTTCCAGTCCCCCACTCCCAAGGGGTTAAAGGGGCTGAGAGCCAACGAGAGGCAACAGCTTGAGCAAACACAGGTGGGTGAGGCTGCCGAGGCACTGGCAGCGGGGTCAGAGCCCAGGGATTGCCAAAGCTCAGCTTGGCCAGAAGAGGGGGAGTTTCTCCTCGTCAGCAGCCGGGGAGGGGCACAGGCACCGGGCTGGATATGGCCAACAGTCCCCACCATGCCACCACGTCACCCCTCCTCAGTCTCCCAGGGGACACCAGTGAGGGAGGGACAAGGGGACAGAGGGATGCAGGCACAGGGGGGACCCCGGCAGAGCCCCACAGGGCAGAGCGGGACGTGCCAAGGCTGAGGATGGAGAAGACAGCTCATCATGGGACAATGGAGACAACACCAAAGGACACACGGCCAATTCCAGCCCCACAACCCCCCTGGACATGGTCCTGCCACCTTGGCTGGTTGCCTGTCTGCGCCCAAACACTACCAGGGAGGACAGAAGAGCCACCCTGTGTCCCCTCACCCCCAGGGCACCCTGAAAGCACCACGTGGCAGGGCTCACCTGGAGGCTGCTGGTGTCCCCGTGGTCCCAGGCACTTTTGGTCTGTTTCTGCTTCTCTGTGGAGGGAAGACAGAAGGTAAATCCCTCCAGAGGAGCCGGAGGAAGCAGCTGCCGAGCTGGCAGTGCCCCCTGCACAGCCCAGCCACCAGCGCCGGACTCCGGTCAGCCCCGTGCGCCGCCCACACCGCCCGGCCAGCCAGGAGCTGGGGACAGCCCTTCCGCCGTGTCCCCAAGGCCACCCTGGGGCTGGGGACACCTACCCTGGTGCTGCAGGGACTTCAGGCCCTGCTGGGCCTGGTTGTGCAGCTCCTCCAGGTGCGGGGGCCGCGTGCTGGGGAAGAAGACGTTGTCGGGACATTCCTCGCCCGCCGAGTACTGCACGCTCAGCCGCTTCTCGCCCTCGCCCTTGGCAGCGCCTGCGGGGACAGCGGGGTCAGCGGGGCTGGGGGGACACGGCCACGCTGCCACCAGTGCGTCCCAACCCACAGGGGACGAGCGCCGGGTGTGGTGACAGCCACCTCGGGATGGCATTATCCCGCTCAGCTCCGAACCGGGTGCTGGATACACCGAGAGAAATCCCATCCCGCCCCGCGGCTCTGCCCAGCCGGTCGATATCCCGGAGTCGGGATGTCTCCACTGGTTTTCTCCCCACCACCCAGAGCGGTGCTGGGATGTGGGACAACCCTCCTTCCTCTTCGTTAGGAGCTAACGAGGTGGTGAATTGCGTGGGGCTGGGGGCAGCTGGCAGGGAAGGGGCAGCACAGGAGGGGATTAAAGGTGGATGGAAGGAGGATGACTTTCCCTTTGGAGCATTGCGTCATTCCCAGGCCTTGCTCATCACCCCAAGAGCAGGGAATCCCCTCTGTGCCCAGGCAGGCTGGGAACTGCACAGAAGAGGGAAACTGAGGCACACCCAGCGGCAGAGATCCCAGAGGACCCAAATCCCTGCTCCGAACCCCGCTGGATGCTTGAACACCCCATCTGCCACGCCTGGGGCAGCTCGGAGCCTTCACTCCCTGCTTTGCAGCCCCCTCCCCACAGCCACCAGCAGCACCCTGCCGTGCCCTGCCAGCCCTGGCATCACCCATCCAGGCACTGCAGCACCGTGGCACAGCCCTGCCCAATCCTGCCCACACGCCTGAGCGAAGCCTCAAACTCTTCCTGCCCAGAATGAAAAAAAACAATTTTGAGGAAGGGAAGGGCGGGCGCAGGAAACCGTCGGGGCTGGCGGCGGCACCCCGGGGCCACGGGCACCTGCTGCTCGGCATCCCAGCAGCACACAGCACCCCTCGTCCCCTGGGTTCTCCGTGTCCCCCGTCCCCTCAGGGCCAGCCCAGCCAGGCAGCGAGGCGGCCGTGCTCCGACTCCGGCACACAAAGGAGCAGGCCTGGAACAATGGAGCCTCCCGCCCTGCCGCCATGCCGGCCTCTGCCTCCGCCAGCACCCACGGTGCGAGCGGCCGCCGGGGCACGGCCAGCCCGGCACAGCGGGTGCTGCCACACGGGTCCCCTGTGCTGGTGCAAAATCCCTGCAGGGGACACAAGACACCCACAGCCCCCCCACCGTCACGTTCCTAATCTCCTTTTCTCCCCCAATTTCGGCTGCCCCTCGCCTGACACCCCCCAGACACGCTCGGAGCTGCCTCGCGGGGAGAGGAGCGCAGTGATTTATTCTGGTAACTTCGCGGCGGGAGAGGCCAGGGCTGGGGTGACCTTCCCTGCCCTCCCCCGGGGATGGCAGCCCCCCTGCCCGCTGCGGGTGGCCGAGCACCCCGGGCCGGGCCGGGGGGTGCCGGCGCGCAGGGGTTGTGTAAGGACAAGGCTCTGCACCCTGCCTCCCTCCCTGCCCGCTGCTCACTCACCCTTCTTCTTGAAGAAAGCCAGAAGCGAGGAGAGGTTCCTGCCCATGAAAACCACCATGGTGGCCGGGGAGAGGGTCCGGTCCCCAGGGAAGGGGGGCTCCGCCGCCCCCCGAGGAGGCTCAGCCTATTGCGCCGAGGCTGCTCTCACCCGGCGTGTGCCGGCGGGGCGGATGCCGGCGGCCCCCAGCTCCCTCCCTCCGTCCTCATCCGCACGGGCGGGAGGATGGATGCTCGGCCAGGCGAAGCCGCTCCGGCGCAGCTGCTTGCGAGCAGGGAGCAGCCTGACCCGGGGACGGCTGCGCGGTGGCAGGAGGGGACAGTCCCAGCTGCGCCCACCGCGCTCCTCGGCCGCGGGAGAAGGAAAGAGGGGGCCCCTCCTCTGGCCTCCGGCTCGCTCCCCCCGGCCCTCCCGCCTCCTCCCACGCACGGCACAGACCACAGGGATCTGTTCTTCCAGGCTCGGGGCCAGCATTTCCCCTACTCCTCCCTCTTGAACCCCTGGGACCCCCCCCCAGGGACCCTGCTGGGCACAGCAGCGCTGCAAACCAGTTGCTGGCGTCCACAATGCGGCCAACTGGGAGGAACTGGGAGGCTTTTGCACCTTGGGCTATGACACAGCACAGGCAGCGGTGTCACATTCCTGTCCCCAGTGTCCCCCCAGAACCCTGCCAGGAGAGCCCCATTCCCCGCAGGGAGCACGAGCCAGGACGGGGCAAAGGGTGTTTGTCCTTAGGGACGGGGCTACGTCACGGTCACAAGGGCTGGCAGCACTGGGGGAAAACCAGGTCTGGGACCAGTCTAACCAGTAGCTCCAGCTGCTGGTGCGGAGGCAGGTGAAAGCAGGGGCAGAAATGCCAGGCGGGCACACAGTGGCACTGCCCTGGCATTGCCAGTCACTGTCCCCACCATGGAGCTGCTCCCAGGGCTAGTGGGTGCCCAGCACCTCTGGAAGCTCCATCCCCCCCATTTCCAGGTGTTTTACCCCAAAAGGTGAACAGCACCCAGTGTTTACCCAGCAGGCAGCCGTGTCCTTGTGCCAAATCCTCTGCCCCCTGCCCTGCAGCTCCCCACGGGCTGTGCCCAGGGTTTATTCCAGCACGACACGGCGTGGGCTGCAGACAGAGCAGCGTCACCCAGCGCAGGGTCTCAGCAGGCCCCAGGCAGGGACTGTGCAGCCCAAGGGACAGTTTGACCTTGTGAAGGGCACCTCTGTGTCCCCAGCCAGGCAGCTCCCGGCTCAGTGAGGATTTCTTCCCTGGAATTCCAACATGGACATGGCCCCAAACACCAGCAGCTCCCCAGCACCTGCTCCAGCACGGGCAGGATGGGCCCTGCTGCCCACACGTTCCCCCAGAAGGTGCTGGTGGCCGCGGGCAGACGTTCCCCAGCTCTTTCCACAGCACGAGTGGAAAGGGGACATAATTAAAGGGCTGAGGATGCACAAAGCAGGCAGCCACGAGCTGTGCTGAGCACTGCCCTCAGCTGTGGGCAGCCTTCATGAGCCCAGAAAGGGCTACGGGCGGTGGCAGCTGAGAGGGACGCTGCCCCCGGCTCCACAGGGATGGGTCCAGCCTTCCAGCTCTGCCCACAGAGATGGGACTGCAACAGCCCCCCCTTCATGGCACCAGGAGCTCCCCCAGTAAAAGGAGACAGCCCCTCCTGTGCTGCTGGTGCAGGGCCCAGGCACAGCTGAGCTTCGGTCCCGCAGCTCTGCTGATGGCAGCACACGTGGAAGCTGCTGCCAGGGCTGTGGGGACATTCCCAGGTGCTGGCAGACAGCCTGGCCCTGCTCCACCTTCCTGCCTGTGGCCCATTGCCCACACAGAGGAGGACCTGGAGAACATCCCTCACTGATGGAGACGTGTCCCTCTCCCGAGTGTGACACCGCTGAGGAGGAGCTCAGCATGGGTGGCTGCATCCTCCCAAAGGATATTCCAGGGCTGAGCCAGGGCAGGACGCTGCCCGCCCATGGAAGAGCCTCGTGGAGGCCTCCACTTCTCCCACTCCCTGTGACCTTCGCTACCTCATCATCCTCACCCAGCCGGCCTCACCCCGGCTCTGCCAACACGCGGTGAAACCTGCTGGAAANAGAGGCTGCAGGTCCCGGTGGGCTGGGGAAGCCGCTGCAGCTGCAGCCGCTGCCGGTAGCAACACGCCCGGTTGGAGCCGGTGTCCCGGCCCCTGTGCATTCCTTGCGGTGCATCCTGGATCACCCCGTGCCCTCCGGGCTCAGCTGACACACGTGCCTTGGCCACACGTGGCAGCGGGATTCTCCCAGATAAGGAGACCGGCACCCTTCTCAAGGATGGGCTCGCCGGCTCGGGGAGCTGCTGCCAGAGCGGCAGGGATGGTCCAGAGGGAGCAGAGCATCCCTGGAGCAAGGCGCGATGACGGGAAGGGACAGGGAACCCCAGGCACCCTGCCTTCAGCTCTGCCTGAGACGGGCTGGAGGTACCGGGGGGGAGAATGGGAAGGGCCGCACAAGGGCTGAGACCCCAGAGAACACGGCCGGGGCCGCCCAGGCCGATGCTGTAAACAGAACTCGGCACAGCCCAGCTCTCGCGGTGCTGCTCTTCACCCGGAGAGAGCCAGGGGAGAAAATCCCAGCTCCTGTCCCCCTCCTCGCCAGGCCTGTCCCTCCTGCGAGCAGCAGGCTCGGCCGGGCTCGGCTGCAAACCTCCCTGTCTGCCTGCTCGGCACTGCCCCGACTTGCCCGCTCCCCGCACGGCGCGGGTCCCGCGGCGGCAGCAGCAGCGAACAGGCAGCGGCTCCTGCCCGCCCCTCCACCGCCACTGACTCACCGCAGAAAAATGGGGAGGAGGGCGAGCTGCCGGGAAGGGGCTGCGAGGTCCCCAGGGGAGCCCGCTTGTGTCCTGCTGCTCAGCGGGATGGAGCCTTTGGCTCCCTTCTCCCGGCAGCTGGAGCAGCGCAGAGGACAGAGAGAGGCACCCACGGGGTTGGTGCTCTCCCACCACTCTGGGGGTCCCTCCCAGCACCATCCAGGCGTGGGGACTGCTCTCCTTCCCAGCTGCCTGCAGATGCCACGGGTATGGATAACACCAGTGGGGTGCACCCTGAACCCCATTCCTGGGAGCTCCATGGAGCTGTCAGGACACGGATGGACCCTGATAGAGCTGTGCTCCAGTATCACAGAATATTTTGATTTGGAAGGGATCCTATCCAGCCCCTCTGCTCCAGCATCCTGTCCCTCTTCCTCCCCATGCAACCTTCAGCTCCTTTGGGTGTCTGGGAGTCCCTAAAGACAACCAACCCGTTGCCCAAATCCTTGTCTCAGCACAGGATCCACGCCCCGGGACACGCCGCGGGGCCCTGCGCACTCCAGGCAGGGTAAGAACACAATAATATTTACGGTGGCTCTGGCCACACAGCCCCTGCTGCCAGCCAGCCCTCGGCCACACCTGGGGGGCTGCTCCAGCCAGGAAAACATCTCCACCAAGCAAATAAACACCGCCCGATCCACGCTGCTGGCTCGGCTCTCAAACGCGATCCCACGCAGAGGCTGAACTAAAATTAATTTCAACTGGGAAAACAAACTTGGATCGTTTTGTTTCTTCCTCTAAATTGCAGCAGAGAAAGCTGCCCGGTGTCACGTCGGTGAACCAGCAGCCCCTGGCCAAGGAGCTGGTGCAGGGTGAAATCCTGCTTGGAGCAGAGCCGTGGCTCCAGTCGCCTCCAGCCACGGCTGCTGCCATGACAGGAGCACACAGGGTTGTGCAACGGGCCCTGACCTCGCTGCTGTCCCACATTTGCCCCACAGCCAGCCTTGAGGTGACACAGAGTGTCTCCTGCTCCCTGAGTTATCCCCAGATCCGGTCGAGGGGCTGGCAGCAGACCAGAGCGGGTCTGGGGGCAGGGCCACCCCAATGCCTGGCTGTGCCTCATTCCGGCCCCCGCAGCAGCCCAGCGAGCCTCCATCCCACCACGTCCCCACCCCGCACTCGTCCCCTCCCCGGAGAAGCCACCAAACAGGTTTGAAGGTAAATAACCACCTTCCCCAGCCAGGAGTCGGATCCGGGAGGGAACATCCCAGATGGGGAGCGCAGGGCGGGAGAGGGCCGTGGGCACAGCCTGGAAAGACACACGGGCGGCAGAGGGTGACACGGGTGGCACGTATGGCCAGGGGTGGGCCACCAACACCTCCTCCTTCCATACACCAGAGCTTTGTCACTCCCTGCTGCCCTTCCCTCGGTGTGCTGCAGCTCCCACGGTGCCCCGGGCTGGCTGTCCCCCGGGCCCTGCCGTCATGCTCGGCGTTGTTTGCAGGGCACCCAGGTGCTCTTGCCACGGCAGAGGCGTTGCCTGTCACAGCAGGCACCTGGCTCCACGCAGGAGCAAACCCAGCAGACGGATTAAGGACAAGACGTTGCAGGTTTTTTCCGTGCACCGATCCCCCGTCCTTGCAAGCAGCACCCAAGCCCGCTCCCGGCCCGCGGGGCTTTTCCAAGGAAACACTGCGGAGGTGCCGATCCTCCCATTGAGATGGACACGGCGATGTGGGATCAGGGAGAGGAGCTGCCACCAAGATGGGGTGGGGGATAACCCAGAGCCGCAGGACAGGTCCCATCCCTGCCTCTCGGTGACGGGAGCGTGCCAAGCCGGCACGGCACGGCACGGCACGGCACGCCAGAGCCGAGAGCTGCGGCAGCTCCCGCCGGGACAGCCGCGGCTCGCCTCCTCCCCTGCTCCAGGAGCAGGAGGGGCACCGGGAAGGGCTCGGAAGTGCCCCCGCACGCAGCAGGACGCTGGCTGGTGCGCCGGGCCGGCGGTGCCTGCAGAAAGCGCCTGTGTAAATCTCGGCGTGTCCCCCGCCGGGATCGGCCCCTGCCCTCATCCGCCCCCCCGGGTGTTTGCGGAGCCGGCCCAGCGTGGGTCTGGCACGGAGAGAGGCTGCAAAGGAGAGAGAGCCCAGAGCTGCTCAGCCCACGCTGGAGCTGCCCCGCAGGAGCCGGGATTGCCGAGGGGCTCCATCGCTGCTGCTGCTGGGGCTGGGCACGTCCACAGCCACCGGTCACCCCTGGGCCATTTGGATACCCCACCCCTGGGCGAGTTCCAGGCCAGGATGGAGCAGCCTGGGATAGTGGAAGGTGTCCCTGCCCATGGCGCGATGAGCGCCTCAAGGTCCCTTCCAAATCAAACCATTCCATGATTTTTTTTTTTATTTTTTTTTTTTCCCTGCGAGCCTCCCCAGCGGGCACCGAGGGGGACGCGGGTGCCGGGTGACCCCACACCCAGAGCTCCGCGGCGGCCGCAGCCGCATCCCCGCTGGCTCCGCGGGGCGCAGCCTGGCCAGCAGCCACGTTCCTGCGCCCTGACTCAGCAGGGCCCGGCGGGGAGTCCCGATAAGGAGGCGATAAGAGGCTTCGGTCTCCCTGGGGCTCAAGGACCTTCCTCGGCACGGACGAGCCCGGGGACGAGAGGCTGGGGATGTCCCCCGAGCAAGCCAGGCCCCGCTCTGGCGCGGGGAAGCGGGCACGGGNCGGTGGGGCAGGGTGGGTGGGCTCAGGCAGGGAGCAGCGGCAGAGCCACCCCGGAGCCCTCGGCCGTGCCCACCCTGACCCTGGGGACCCCTGCTCTGTCCCCTCAGCGCCCAAAGGCGGTGCCCACACCACCGCACACACGGCACAAGCACAAAACCGTCTGCCGGTGCCTGCCCGGGCCTGATGCACCAGCAACGGGCACGGCAGGGCCAAATCAAGCTTCCAGTCACCAAAGACAGGGGAACCGGGGGCGCTGGTCCAGCCGCCCGCCATATGCAATTATCCTCCAGCCCAAAATCCAGAGGCACCCAGGGTCTTGCAGGGGGAGACGGGAGCGGCACCGGGGCCCGTCCGGCGGGTGCCGGCACACCCTGCCCCCAGCCGGTGATCCCGGCTGCGCCCTCCGAAATGCTGAAGCGACACAATGCAAATTCTTTGGCTTTGTGGCCGCCGCGCCGTTGCCATGGAGCCGTCGCAGAGAACAAACACAACTAGCCCCATGTTTTCTCAGCACCTTCCACCCCACGGCCCTCGCCTGCCAGGATCTGCCCCGGCTGTATCAGCCCCGCATCCCGCCCGTTCCAGGGCAGCCGAGATGGAGCAGGGCTTCTCCCGGCCAGCCCTGGGGAAGGGTGGCACGGTCCTGGTTCAGGGATTGACAAGGGACACCCAAGGCTGGCAGGGGATGGAGGACTGGACAGGAATGCCACATGGAAAGGGTGAGGATGTGCCGGGGATTGCAGCTACAGCCCAGCCAGGCCAATGGCACGGAGCCCTTCCTGCACGGAGACCACGGCAAGAGGACAAGAGCGGCAGAGAGGAGCCCGCGGCCAGCCGGTGAGGAGAGGTGGATGGCTGAGAGCCTGCAGTGAAGGAGATGCTGTCCCTGCAGGGCCATGGGCGATGTGTGCCCCTCCTGCCTCAGTTTCCCCAAGCACGGCGCGGATCTTCTCAGCCAGGACGTTCCAGCACCCTCTCCCCGTGCACCTGCGGGGTCTCCCCACCCCGGGCCCCACCTCTGGGATGGTTTTGCTCGCAGCCGTGTCCCCGAGCCTGTGCAGAGTCGACTCCAGACCCTGTTTACCCTGAGGACAGCTGGGTGGCTGCTGCCTGCAAAGACCGAGGGACACAGGGCGGGAGGGACAGCAAGGATCCCGCAGGGCTGGTGGGGGAGCACCACCTAGCTACCACCCCTCGGTCCTGCTAGCCCTGTTCCTATGACCCTGCCAAGGCTCCCCCTTGGCTCAGGCCGGGCTCGGGACACAGGGACACTTTAGTGACACCGGTGGGGGACTCAGCAACACCAGCACGGGGACGACGTTACTGCGAGAGACCCTCCCTGCTGGCATCACCCTGCTCTGACGGAGGAACCACGCGGGGAGCTCGCCAGGCACCCCATGGGGTTCATTGTCCCGCACGAGGGTCCAGGCTGGCGTGGGACCCTTTCCCAGCTCCTCGTCCCTGCAGGAAAGATCTCGGCCCCTGCTTCCTCCTGGGCTTCCCGGTGGCATCCATGGAGACGGAGCATAAAGCACAGGAGCAGTCGGTGTGTGGACAGACGGACGGACAGACACGCGCAGAGCGCGGGGACGGCCACGGGGGCAGCAGCCCCTGCAAACGCTCCCACATCCGCCGCTCCCCGCGGCACGGCGAGGGAAACCGAGGCACGGGATGGGAGCGGGGGACCGGGGGAGGAAGGCGACTCTGGCAGCGCTGGGATCCCACTTGGAAAACAAATCAGTAACTAATTCAGCTGATCCCGTCCCGACAGCGCGGCGAGCCCACGGCTGCTCCCTGCACAGCCCTGCCTGCGGCCAGGGGGGCTCCCGCAGCTCCCACACGGGGGTCGGGCGCTGACCCTGCCCCCCCCAGCACGGGGAGGGCACAGCGAAGCCTCTCCCTCTCCCCCCGCTCCTGCCCAGCTCAGCAGGGCACCAGCGGCGAACTTTCCCAGCGCCGCCCCTTAAAACCCCCCAAGCGCGGACCCCCCGCGCCCCATCCCCAGGCAGCCCCGGGGCTCCTACCTGCCCTCGGCTTCCCGGCGCGGCCGAAGAGCCAGGAGGAGCCGGGCTTGGCGCCCGCCGGGCTCCTCTTGCGGTGCGCGTTGCCCATGAGGCCGCTCTCGCCTCCACCGCGGCCGGGTGGAGGGGACCGCGGTGCTACATGGCCGAGCCGAGCGGGCTCCGGCGTGGCCCGGGCGGCCCCGGCACAGGGCGGCTCTCAGCCGCCGGTTCCCATCCCTCCGGCCCCGGCGGAGCTGAGCGCTCGCAGGCGGCCGTGCCGGAGCCAATGGTACGGGCAGAGAGGAGGGGCCTGCCGGGATCACCCGGCGGATCCCACAGCACCCTCCCAGCCCCATCCCTCCGGCGGGGATGCCTGGGTGATACAGAGAGGCTGAGCGGGCTAAAGGGAGACGCCCCGGTGGCCAAACACCCCCGGGCACTGCGAGAGCAGGGCAGGGGTCTCGCCTCCGGCCGCGCCCGCACCTCCCCGGAGTTCTGCCACCACTCCTGGCCGTCCCCAGCTCCAACAACCTCGGCGACAACCCTCCCCCCTTGGTGGGTTTTGAAGAGGGGCACACCTCACCCAGCCCGGCCAAGGTTAGGACAGGACTACCAAGGCCGGAGCGAAGCGTCCGTGGCCACGGGCTGGGTCCGGCCGCTGCCCAAAGTCAGGGCGAGCACCCACATGCCAGCGCCCACGCACCCTGGGGTGGGTGGTAACCCCCCGCCGCCCTCCCCACGGCCACTCCTGGCTCTGGGGCAAGTCACGAGCACGTTGCTCACGCTGCCGGCACCTTCCCGTGCCCTCTCGGGGTGCACCTCGGCCTCTCCCTGCTCCAGTCCCTGCTCCAGGGCTGGCAGGGGACAGGCCACGGGAATTGCTGCTCCAAAAGCTGCCGGCACCTCACGGAAAAGCCCCTCCCCGGCCCCTTCCCGAGGGCCACTTTCCCCTCCTGATTTTTAATTAGAACATTAAATGCTGCGAGGGCAGGGAGGGGTCAGCCAGGCAGGCAGTGGTGGGCAATTCCTGCTGGCAATGTTTATGTTCCTTAGGTGATTCATCAAAGGCTGGGATAAATAGGAAGGAGGGTTTTGTGGGAAAGGCACAAAACTGGGGAGGTGGTGCAAGAAAGGAAAAAATTAAAGATCAACCAGCAGCTTTGTCCTGACCTCCCAAGGTGATCGGCACCGAATTAATCTTTGGACTTCAGTCTTCTCCTCAGCAATGGAAATATTGATGGTTCAGCTCATCACCAGCTTGGTTGGGTGCTCAGGGCACGCTCAGCTGGGCAGGGACTGTCCCCGTGGGTTTGCTGCCCCATCTGCCACGGGAGCTGTTAAGGAGATCCAGTGGGAAAATATTCCCTGTTTTCCACAGCTGGCCGTGCCCAGTTCACAGGACAGCCCTTCCACCTTGGGGCAGCGGGGATGGAACAAGGCCATGGTCACAAGAGCAGCAGATCAGAGGTCCCTGCCCAGTGACTGCTGGACAAGATTTCTCCTCTGGTCACCCAGGGGCATCTCCAGGCTGGGACGAGGCTTCCTCCCACTGCCCAGCACCTCCCAGCATCCCTGGGATGTCCATCCCAAAACATGGACCCCTTGTACCACTCAGACCCCTCTCCAGCGCCCCAGAGGGGGCTCCTCTGCAGCCACACAGAACAAATCTCCCAGCGCAGCTCTCCCTGGGAGAAACAGAGAGGCTGGAGCCTGCCCCAGATCCAGGGAGACACTTCCCCCTCCACTCCCAGAACAGCCGCCCTCCGTGCCAGCACTTGCTCAGGGAACGCGGCCACCGAGGCGTCACCGCCCCCAGGCACAGCCTGGGATGTGCCGGCAGAGCTCCGGGAGGGAGCCGAGCCCCGGGCACCCCGCGGAGCCCACGTGTGCCAAAAATACCGAGTGGCTTCTCGGAGCTGCAACAGCTGCGATGGGGTAACTCGCAGCCACGTGGAGCCGAGCTGCAGCTCCTCCTGAGCCTCGTGGTTCATCCCCTGCCGAATTTGGGGGGCTGAGAGCAGCACGGGGGGGCTCCAGCATCCCCACAGACCGCACCGAGCTGCCCCGTTGCTGCTTCAGGGCACAAATTCCCCCTGAAATCTGCTCTCATCCTGCATCCCAGACGTGGTTGATGCTGCTGTGAGCAGAAATGCGGCTCAGGGAGCCTGAGGAGTGGGGGCAGCTGAGCACCCCGATCTCTTGCTCCGTGCTAGAACCTCAGTGAAGCCCAAAGGGGAGGGGAGGGAAAGGAGGGGAAGTGTTTGCAGCCTCCCCAGCACACGAGGGATGTGTGAGAATAGGGAACTGGGGGCTCGAGATGGTGATTCCAGGCACAATCTCTTCTCCAGGCCAGAAATGCCCTGGTTTAATTCACTGAGAGAACTGTGATAAGAGCTTGGAGCAGCAGAGAAGCTGCTCATGAGATACAGATCTGGTCAGCACAGCGTGACTGCCCCGAGCACATCTGATCCTCCCAAAGTCACACGTTCCCTTGGTCAGAGCGGCCAGTCCAGGCACAGGGACCCCTCTGTGCTGTCACAGGGGACAGACCTGTCCCTCCTGGTGCTCCATCCATCCCTCCTGGTGTTTCACCCACTCCTTCTCGTGTTTTCTGAACCTGATCCCACCTCTGAGCAAACACAGAGAGCAGGAGCTGAGCTGCCTGAATGAGAAAGGAATTCAGCCCTTGTTCCCTTCACGGGGAAGTAAAGCTCAGCGAGGCAAAGGTAACACAAAAACCCCACTTGAGATCCCCAATCATTAACAGAAATGCATAACCAGAAGGGTTTCAAATGATTTCCTGCTCCAGCCGGAGTCCAGGCCGGCTCTGCCGATGACAGGTCCGGCTCCAGCCCACGGAGGTGGAGGGAGCCCAGCTCCCTGCTCGGGCTGAGGTGGATTTTATCCATCCACAGCTCCTGCTTGGCAGGGAAATGGTTTTTCACTTCATCCTTGCCCAGCTCTTCACCTTGCGGTGGGCTATGTTCCCATCGCTGCCGGAGTCAGAGTCAATGATGATATTGTCTTATGAAACCAGACCTCCCTTCCACGGGGAAATATGACCCCGCTGAAATAGTTTTATCGGATCTTATGGAACGTTATTCTCAGGAGTAATTCTTCCAGTTGTCTCCAGGTGGAATAGCTGTGGTTGCAGACACACCTCTCTTTGTTCGCCGAGCCGCTCGCCGGTGCCAGGCCAGGCCAGCCAGGGGATTCCTGCTGCTCACATTTTCTGAAGTGTCACTCTCTGCCTCTGGCAGATTAACAAACTCATTCCCACACACGCACGGGAACAATCCCCACGCCTCTGCCCTCTCCTTTGAGAAGCTCAGGGCTAAACCCAAGCCCCGTGTTTACACCAAACCGTGCGTGGCAGCAGAGGATGGAGGAAATAATTGCCCAGGGAGATTCCACAGCTCGGCCCCACATTTCCTTGAGGGCTCACGTGCACCCCGTGGCATCAAGTGTCACCAGCACAGAATCACAGAATTATTAAGGTTGGAAGAACCCTCCAAGAACATCAAAGCCAACCTGTGATCAAACCCCACCTTGTCAAGCAGCCCAGAGCGCTGAGTGCCACGTCCAGTTGTTTCTTTAACACCTCCCAGTGCTTAAAAACCCTTTCCATGAAGGAACTGAGCACGATCCCCACCACAGCCCAGCCCCTCCACCCTTTGCTCACCCTGCACACAGCAAATCCCCAGTCCCAACAGGCACTTGCTGCTGTTACAAAGCAGCTGTGAGCATCGAAAGCTTTATTTTTAACATCACTATCCCCCACCCCAGTCAGGAAATCATTGCTGCCGAACTAAGCTGGCATCAAAAAGGAAAATTAAAAAAAATAAATAGAAAAGCCAGCCCTAATTTAATATTTCTGGAACATCGATTCCTTTACCTCATCAAGGAATTAAGAAGAATGTTGCGAAAGCCGGATAAAGCAGCAGCCAAAAAAACAGACCAAAAACCACTGGGCCCCAGCAGCAGCTCATCCCTCATCCCAGAGCTGTGTTTACATCTCTGCACCCAGAAATCCAGCCCGGGGGGTGGGAACAGCCGGGCACCCCAAATCCTTGCTCTGTGTTTGACCCTCGGCACAGCCCAGCTGCTCTCCCCGCCTCAGCTCCCACCCCGGGGCTTAATCACTCCTCTGCCTCCAAAGGTTATTGTGGAAATAAACGCGGCTGGAATGGCGAGGTGCTGGGATACCACCTGCAGCCAGCAGGGCCCATCCAGCCGGCCGGGGCAGAGCATCCGGAGGTTGCCATTCCAGCTGGGATGGAGCCATCCCCCTACTCCCAGCGCCGCTGGTGTCCCCCGGAGAGGTGGCTGATGCTCGCCCTGGAGTGGGATTACAGAGCCTTTCCTCTACACAGCTCAGCTGTTTGGGCAGCCAGAGATGGGACTGCAGATAGCCGGACCCACGGGATTGATCCAAAGTGGAAATGCTCTCATCCTCCCGCTGCCGTGATTTCAGTGCTGAGCAATGCCGACCTCGCCAGCACCCCCAGCGGAGCGGGCAGCTGATCCACGTGCCCTGGGATGAATTCCCTCGCTCCCATCCCTCGGAGCCGTCCTACTCCCCCTCCCCACCGCCGGGATGGTCAGACATGCCCCGTCCCAAATCCATGACCAAATCCACCTGCGGGAAGGGCGGGGTGATGGAGAACTGCCGGGTCACGGGCCTGATCCGAAATCCCCCAGCAGCAGGCAGACGCGGGGAAAGCTGTGGGCACTCCGAGCCTGCAAGGCCCTGCTGCAGGTCTCCCCTCTCCCCCTCCCACAGCTCCCAGCTGGAAAAATTCCCAGCTGGTCCCGCCGCACGAAGGCTCGTGATGGCGGCGGCGGGGCCAGCGCTGCCTCCGGGCGGGTCAGAGCCGCGCGGGGCGCAGCCGATGCCGCCGGCTCCAGCACCCGGAAAACACCCGGGGCTAACGCTCCTTCCCTTCCCACAGCTCAGCCCAGCACCCTGAGGCGTCCTGACCCCCATCCTCCAGGGAAACGTTATTCCCATCCCATACAGCGATGGATGCTGGTAACGCCGGCACGCGCTGGCGAGGACGCAGCGGCCGCAGCGGAGCCGGAGGCGCTGGGGTGGGGAGGGGTTCCTGGCGAGCTCTCCGTGCTGGAATTGCACGGGGAGGGTGATTCAGTCACGAAGGCAAGCTGCAACCGCTGCTACATCCCCGCGCTGCTTCTCCCGGCACACCAGCGGAGACGCGAGGGAATTTGGGGCACCTCCCGTCCCACGGGACGGCAGCGCTGCCAAAAGCGCAGCCCAGAGGGGGAGAGTCCCCCGGGCTGGGGCTGTGGGCACTCAGGGCAGCTCTCCTGGACATATCTGATGGGACAGCAGGGTGGCAGCGCGGTGACAGAGCCCTGGCTGGCACAAGCTGCGAGGGAGCAGCACAGCGAGCAGGCAGCAGGTCCCCAAGCTGCGACCCTGACAGGCCGTGACTTGGCATTTTGAGGATTAGCTGGTGAACGGCACAACTTCAGGGGGAAAAAAAAAAATAAAAATGGAAAAAAAGGGCTGGCAGGGCTGCTGGGGGCGTTTCTGCCGTGAAGAGGAACATCACATGCTCTGCACATCTCGGTTTTTTCTGCTCAGGTTTCAGTGCTGGGCTGTGGCAGCGGCGTCCACACACGGAGGGCCGGGAAGGAACCACGGCAGCATCCGATGGATGGGTCCAGCAGAGAGCTCAGCTCTTCCCAAGCCTCTTTTCCCTCTCCACGGCCACTCCTGCCCTATCACGGATCCCCGTGTGCTTCTCCATGCAGCAGACGTGCCTGCATGCGGGCTTGGATGCCTGGAAATTCACTCCCTGCAGCAAAGTGAGGGAGAAAGTCCCAGCTGACAGCATCCTGCTGTGCTTGGGTGCCACAGCAGAGGCCTCTCCCTTGGCAAAAGAGCCAAAACATCCCTGCCAGAGGTGCCCACAGGGAGGGTAGGGGTGCGACACAGACGGTGTCCCCGACAGCGTGGGGTGGGAGAGGCTTTTGGGGTGATACCTTCCTTGTTGGGACATCCACTACTGCCAAAAAAGTGCTGAGGAGAGGAGCGTGACCAGACAGGCCAGCACCCATCGCTCTGCCAAAGCTCCCTGGCTGAGCCCACGGATCCCCAAAACACAGCTCCAGGGTGGTGAAGAGAGAGGACCCGGAGCAGCTTCCCCTGCAGGATTGTCCCGGTGAAGGTGGCACGGACGTGACTGGGCCATGAGGTGAGGGCCATATCTGGGACAGGAAGGGCCACACCTGGAGCACGCAAACACCCTGCCCAGGAGGAGGAGGAGGAGGAGGAGGAGGTGGCAGTGGCTGGCACCCCTCCAGATTTCCCTCAGCCCCAGTGACCTTCTGACTCAGCGCAGGGAGAGCCTACCCAGTGAACCGGCACCAGCCCTCGGGGCCGGGGCGAGATCGCGCCAGGGACTGCCGGATCCGTCCTGCTGCCACCTCAGCGGTGGCCACCGCGGCCCCCGTGGCCACCACCACCACGGCTGCCACCTTCTCCCCCCGCTGCGGCCACCCCTGCTGCCACCATGGCCAGCAACTCCACCCCAGCTGGCCACCACCATGGCCAGCACCTCTGCCCTTCCTGTGTCTGCCCTTTAGCCATGTCCATGGCCACCACCTCAGCTCCTGTTCAGCTACCACGGTGACCCCTCTTTGGCCACCTCCGGGGTCAGCACCCTGACCCTCCTTGGCTTCCACTGTAGCCTCCACGGCCACCACCTTGAGCTCTCCTTCACCACCTCCATGGCCACTGCTGTGACTCCTTGGCCACAGCCACCCTGAGGCCTCCACAGCCACCAGCCTGGTCCCTCCTCACCCACTGCCTTGGCCACCATTGTGAGCACCACCCCAACACCTCCTTGCCCAGTCCCACTGCCACCGCTCAATGCTTTGCCATCACTCCAACACCACCGTGGCCACCACTGTGACCCCTCCTTAGCCACCACCTCGACACCTCTTGGAGCAGCTCCCTGAAATCTCCTCGCCCACCTCCATTGTGGCCACCAGCGTGACCCCTCCTTAAGTGCCACCGTGGCCACCTCCCCGCCCGCTCCTCACCTGGTCCCTCCGGCCCTNGGCTCGGCTCGGCTCGGCTCCGGCTGCAGCCCCGGCCCCGCTCCGGGCTCCCGCCGAGCGCCCGGCGCCGACGGAAAGTTTCTGTGCGGGGCGGGGCCGGGCTGCGGGAGCTCCGCCCGCACCGGCCCCCGCCCCCCCTCGCCCGCAGGTGGCCCCGGGGGCGTGGGGACCGGGGACCCTCCCCT
>WAAG01064826.1:74700-88388 GCA_013390105.1 Tichodroma muraria | reverse complement strand
GAAATGAGGGTCGGCATTCCTGGACCCTCAGGAGCGGTCAGGTAGGGGGGAAGGTCCCTCTGGGGCACGCAGGGGTTCCGGGGGGCCCCGGGAAGAGGGGTGGTGGGTGGGAGAGGGCCCCCCCCGCCCCGCTGGGGAGGCAGGACGGCGCCCTCCCCTCCCGTCCTGCCCATGCCAAGCGGATCCAAGAACTTTGAAAAACAAGCGCTGGCAGCGGGGAGGGCAAGGAAAAACGGGGCAGAGGAGCCCTTTTCCCACCTTTCCAGGGGCTGCCCCTTCTCCAGCCGCCGGCCGTTGAGTCCGAGGCTGCGATGTGTCAGCAGTGCCGAAAACTGCCTTATTAGGAGAGAAAGTATCGGTGAAAATCAGTTCTTTGCTCAAAGCCGTTGCTCCGAGCCGAGGGCTGCCTGTGAGTGCCAGCCTGCGCTCATTCCTTAGGGAATGACTAGACATGAGCTCAGCGGCGTGGCCGAGAGGTGAGAGCATCCTCCCACCGATCCCACCGGCTCCCGGCAGCGGCAGGAAAAACCCCGGCTCGTCCCCGAGCGGCGTTGTCTCCATCCTACCCCAAATAGCAGCCGGGAGAATGCGAGAGCGAGGGGTCTGGTGGCGGCAGCTGCAGGTGCCGAGGCTGGGGACAATGCCGGGATCGGATGACTCTGCAAAGCGCGGAGCTCGCCGGCTCCTGCTGCAGACGCTGCCGGCTCGCCCGGGGCTCTGCGTGCGAGGTTCGCTCCATCTCAGTCATCCCGGAGCCTGCCTGTGCTTCCAGCAGCGCATTCCCTTGCCGTGAGGTTATGCCACACCGCTGAAATCCCGGCAAGCTTCCCAGGGAGCTGCTCACGCGGGTCAGGTCGGTGCCGCTGGGGAGGTTGGTCCTGACAGGTTGGCACCGGAGCAGACCTTGGGTTTGGGGTCTGGGTTTGCATCCCTCTCTCCTCCTCCATGGCAGCCAGACGCTTTAACAGGGTTTTAATAGGGTTTTCTTTCCTTATTCTGGACAGTCCGGGCCCAAGTTGTCACCAAAGCGTTGAGCCCAGCCCTGTGGGTGGCCCAGGGATGGTCAGAGCAGCAGGGCCATGGCGGGACCCCGCTGGCTCTGGGGTCTCTGGTTGCTCTGGTTCACATCCCCTCTCCTTCCCAGGGACCTGATGGCACAGCCCGAGCCCCCTCCAGAGCTGCAGCTGGATGAAGCCAGAGCATCCCCAGCCCCACAGGGAGCACCTGAAGGAGCTGCTCCACACCCAGAATGTCCTCACGCCCCGTTGGATCCAGCGGGGAATGGATCTAAACCCCTGCACGGGCGCAGCCCAGACTCCAGCCCGGAGCTGCAGGCTGCCAGCAGGGATCCTTCCTTGGGGATAAACACAGCAGGGGCCCAGCTGGGTGAGGGTGCAGCCGGAGCCGGGGTCCCGCTGGATGTGGACGTGGCAGGAGTCCCGCTGGACGTGGATGCAGATGGGACAGGAATCCCACTGGACATGGATGCAGACAGAGTAGAGATTCCACTGGATGTGGATCCAAGTGGAACAGAGATGCCAGCAGATGTGGCTGCGGCAGGAGTCCCGCTGGACGTGGATGAAGGTGGGGCAGGGATCCCACTGGATGAGGGTGCAGATGGAGCAGGGATCCCATTGGCCATGGACACAGACAGGGCTGGGATCCCTCTGGACATGGACACAGAGGGAGCAGGCAGCCCTCTGGATGCTGATGCCACAGAGCACCAGTGCCTGACCCTGGAAGAGCTAGGGAACTATTTCCAGGAGTGCATTGAGATCGTGGAGCAGCTGGAGAGGGAGAGGGACAGCCTGATCGCCGAGCTGGCCCAGCTCCGGGAGCCGGCGCTGCAGGAGATCCGCCATGCCCACGAGGAGATCCAGGCCGCCTGCAGGCTGCTGGCCAAGGTGGAGCTGGAGAGGGACAACCTGCGGGACGAGATCCGCCAGATCAAGCAGAAGCTCTTCAAGGTGACCAAGGAATGCGTGGCCTGCCAGTACCAGCTGGAGAGCCGCCGGCACGACCTCTCCCAGCACGCTGCCTACCAGGGCGAGCTGCAGAGCCAGGCCGGGCAGCTCTCGGGGGAGCTGTCCCAGCTGAAGGAGACCTGCGAGAAGGAGAAGGAAGTCCTGAGGCAGCGCCTGGAGGCTCCGCCCTGCCGGCAGGACAACCTGTACCTCCAGGAGAGCCGCCGGCTTTCCGTGGAGTTCGAGAGCTTCGTGGCCGAGAGCCGGCGCGGGCTGGAGGAGCACTACGAGCCCCAGCTGCTGCGGCTGCTGGAGCGGCGCGAGGCCGGGGCCAAGGCGCTGCAGGAGATGCAGGGAGAGATCCAGGGCATGAAGGAAGCCCTGAGGCCCTTGCAGGGCGAGGTCAGCCGGCTGCGGCTGCAGAACCGCAGCCTGGAGGAGCAGATCGTCCTGGTCAAGCAAAAAAGGGATGAGGAGGTCGGGCAGTACCGGGTACGTGCCCCGAAGGGCACCACTCCGCCCTCTTTTGAGAGTGGGAATCCTGCTTTGTGTCCAGGGAAACGTGGATGCTGCAGGGTTTGCTCTGTAGGGCCCACGGAAGGAGCGGGGTGGATGTGGAATATCTCCTGGCTGGAATATCTCCTGCTGGTTGGAATCAAAATTATCCCACACCCTGGCATGGGCCAGGTGAAAAAGCATCCCCTGGGCATAAAGCAAACCTGGAGAGGTGGTGGGAAAGCTTGGCTGAATGAAAGCTTCTTTCAGCTTGGAAAAGAGGTTTCTCCTGAATATATTCACTTGGTTTTGGCCCCTCAGAAATGGCTCCAGGGATGAGGTGGAAGGGATGGGGGATTTCCTCCCCAAAGCTCAGCGATGCTGCTGAGCACAGGCACCATAAATCTCCCACAGCTCCTCCAAGCACAGGACTGAGCCAAGACGTTTGGAGAAGCCAGTTTTAAATGCAGGTGGCTTTTCTTTCAAATCCTTCTCCTGCTGGGACAGGTTCTGCCCTTCCTGCTGCCAGGAAGGGTCTCACCCGTGTCCCCCCAGCCCCGGGGCCAGGCTGCCTCCTGGGAGGGTCATTTCTGGCTGGGCCAGGCAGCCCCTCAGCCTGAGGGATAAGGCAATTCAATATCTCCAAGAGCACATTTGGCAAAGAGGCTCCACAATTAATCTCCCCCCTTTCAACACTCTCTGTTCTCAGTTCGCAATCGCTGCCTCCTCCCAGCAGTTTCTGGAAGCTGCCATTCCCCTTCCATCACAGCTCTTCCCTTCTGGGGTGGGGATCAGAACCATCAGCACCCACTCCGTGGCTTGTCCTGGGTTTTCAGGGTCCCTTGGACCCCTGGTGTGCCTCCACATTTTCCTTTTCCCTTAAACTTCTTCTAAATTCTTTCCCTAAATTCCTTATTTATCTCCTTCTGACTCATGGGTTTATACAGCTCTGGCAGCTTCTCAAAACACACACCAAGTTGTTTAGGGGACAAAACCAAACAGCCAGGAGAAGCCTAAGGACAAAACACAGCCCAGCCCAGCCCAAATTCCCACCTTTGTATTAAAACCAAGCTTTTCGTTTTTTTTTTTTTTTTTGCAGAGGTTTTTAAAGAGGGCGGTTGGGCAGGGGCAGCCTGGCAGTGCTGGTCCTGAGCAGCACCATCCCCAGGGAGATCCCTGAGGAGAGTGAGGGAAGCAGGGGAGCACTGCTGCTCCTCCCCTCAGCTGATCCAGCCATTTTCTCCCCGCAGGAGCAGGTGGAGGAGCTGGAGGACAGGCTGAAGGAGCTCAAGAACGGGGTCCAGCTCCAGCAGCGCAAGAACCAGGAGCTGGAGGAGCTCAGGACCAGCCTCCACCGGGAGCTCTCCATCTACAAGTGCGTTTGGGTCCCATCCCTGCGGGGCAGAGGGGCTGGGAGGAGGGAAGGGATGGTGGGGAAGAGCCCACAGTGGGGTCACACAGCTGGGGGACAGCACAGGCTTTTCCTCCTGGTGCCCAGTGGGGCTGCACAGCAGGAATTGCAGCTCCTTTGCTCAACAGCAAAGAGGGATTTGGTGGAGCCTCCTGCAGAGGAGCGGGGTGGCTTCCCAAGAAGCAGGTGTGGCAACTTAAGTGGTGGTTTCCTTAGGAATATGTGGAAAGGAGCCGAGGTCTGGCTTTGGGAAGCCGTGCTGGGGATGCTGGAACTGTCCTCTCCTGGTTTCACTCAGGTCTTCATTGCACGGGAATCCCTAAAGCTCCAGAAAATGGCCACGAGCTTGTGGATTGTTCACCCAGCTCGGAGCTGTTGTTATTCCAGCCTCAGCTGGACACGCTCTTTACCATGTTCTGCAGCCTCACTGCTCCTTCAGCATTCCTTTTTCCCCTTCTCCACCCAAACCTCCTCATCCAAGTATACCACAGGGTATTCCCTACCCCGAAGTTTTTTTGATCCAAGCACAGGGATGAGCTCTCTCAGCCTGTGCTGCCACCAGCCATTCCCAAAGGGACAAACTGCATTTAGGATCCAGCCCAGATCCCAACACCACCCTGTCCTTGCCGCCTGGGGTTCTCCTAAATCACAGCCCAACATTTAATCCCAAATACAGCAGTGGAGTCTCTTTAACTCCTGGAATCTACAAATTGCCATCCCTGGAGTGACACCTTTAAATGAGCTTTCACATTTGCCTCAGGGAGCTCAAAGTGCAGCTCTGAGCTGCCTTTTCCAGTAGCTCCCACAAAAAATGACATTCCCTTCTGTTAAATCCTGTTTGCCAAGGGCTCTGGAAGGACTGGGCTGGGCCCCCACACTCTCAAGACCATGGACTGAGCCTCTTGAAGTGTTTCCCAACTCCTTTTTCTTCCATACTACAAAAAGAATTTTTTTTTCCTCTTTTCTCCAGCCAAAGCATTGATGTAAATATTCCACAGCCTGAATTTCCTTTCTCCCCTCACAGGAGCTGCTTAGAAATCTACGGCCACCTCTGCAAATCAGAGGAAAAAGCAGAGCAGGACTGTTAGAACCATGGAATTTTCCTCTTTGTAGCAAAAACCAGTGGACAGAGGATACAAGGGACGTCTCATGCTGCTTTAACCCTGCCTGATGTGCAACAGCTGCCTGGAGCTGGGAATACCAAACAATCCTTTCCCTGGGTAATTCCCCAGGTGCTGCTGCTGCTCTTGTAGTAAAACTGCTTTTCCCCAGAGGAGCAGAACAATCTCTGTACTGAATGGATAAGGATGAGGAATAACTGATTGATGTTTTGCTGTGTTCGGGAATACATTGTCTTGTTCCCAATTGTTTAAGCCTGCACAGAAAGTTCTGGAAGCTGGCGTTAGCGGGGGTGGGGGGTTGACTTTTAAAGTTTACATGCAAGAGAATCTTTCTCCTTTGAAGAGGATTTTCTTTTGTATTTCAAGAGTTTCTGCTGTACTGGGACATGCTCCACAGAAACGAGGTGGTGGGGAAGAGGTTTCCACTTTATATCGAGTCTCACACTGAAAATAAAAGGTCAGAGTTTAAGGAGCCTTTTCACTCTCAGAGCTGCGTCTCAAAAGCCCAAATTTGTCAAACCGAGGGGTTTGTATCAAATTCGTGCTGCAGGATAACAAAAAACTGTGGAAAGGGCTAAAGGCAGAGTTAAAATGCAGACAGCTGCAGGGCTTGAGGGAAGAACAACTCAGTGATTTGGTGGCCGCTTGGAGGTTCAAGTGCTCATTAATTTATTTCACAAAACAGCAGAAATGAGAGGGGGAATAACAACCAATTTGATGTCTTAAAAATTAAAAAATATCTCTACCAGCACCCAACCTCATGGACACACAGAGGCAGAGACCACATTCAGCTCCCCGAAATTACCCTCAACAAAGCAGTAAGTGCAGAAACAGCACAGAACTCCCCAAACTCTGCAGCGTTTACGTAGAAAAACTTTATTCCAACTGAAGGACTTACACGCAATTAGTCATGAGGAGATGGAGAGTAACAGGCTGCTGGTGGCACTGGACACCCGAGTGGAAGACGTGCAGGACCTTGTGGTCAAGGACTAAACTCCTAAAAAAAGCAGTTCATCCTCATTTCATTTTTTTTCCACCAGCTGCCAAGGCTGTTGAGGGCACCGGGGGTCATCCCTTGGTACAAACGAACACCTTTTACAACTTGAGGGCTCCCCCAAGTTTTAAAAACCATTTCACAGAAAGGAAAGAAACATTATGTGAAAACACAGCTCAAGAAACACACAATAGAGCAAAAAACATGGGAGGTGAAGGAGGCTCTGCAGGAATAGCTAACGAATCCAAACCGCTGGCGCCCAGCAGGAGGGAGGAAAGGGAAAGGAAGGAAGGAATGAAAAACCCAGAATTTCCAGGAGAGACAAAAAAAATAAAAAAGAGAAATTTCAGTTCAAGTCAGAACTTGCAAGTCTTGTATCTGCAAAGGCAGAAAAAGCCACAAGGTACAGATAACTAAAGGAATTCCAAGGCTTCTGAGTTGTGCTGGGGAGGACAAGACCTTCCACACCATTTCTGAGCTGTCAGGGGATTAACACTTGGATCATCTCTGCTGGCTCAAGCCCACTCGGGCAGCTCTGCCAATTTAACTTTTGTTTAAATTAGGCAAAAGCCAGTTGGCTGGAGCAAGCAAAAGAGAAAGAAAAAAAAACTAATCCCAAGCTTGCTGTGTGATGAAGGCAGTTAAAAAGAGCCAGAGCCAGACCAATAAAGGAGGCTGCTGTAGGAATTCTGGTCAAGGAGCCACAGCAGGGACCTGGCTGAGGGGGCTGAGCCCTTTCCTTTTTTTTTTTTTTGGGTGGTGGGTTCTCAGTGGGTGGGTGGAAAAGCCTGTGATGGGATCTACAGGAGGATGGCTGAACACAAAGTCTACGTGTGTGTCTCAAAACCAGTGTTAAGTCAATATCAGGGCTGAGAGGGGAGAGAAGGAGAAAGACTAAAAACAGGGAGAAGTTGCCATCTAGGATCCTTGACCTTCTGGATCCACGCTTCCTTCAGGATCTTCATCGTTGTAGATGTTCTCTGCCTGCAAGACAGGGATGGAGACACTGAGGGAGCATTTCCCACCCCTCTGGACAGGATTCCACCCCCAGAAAGTCCTGGTCATTTTTTATTTACAGATACGGATCACCCATCCCTGATCTCATTAACACTAAAGCAGCAACACAAACAACCTTATCCATAAATCCAGGTCTCAAAAAATATCCTGGGAAAAGGAATCTGCTAAAGGAGAGTCCACTGCAAGACTTACAAAAGTGTTGCAAGTATTTATTTTGTAGATCCTCTACTCAGCAGCACTTTCTAAAAGAACTACGCAGAAAGCTGCCAAGAACAAAATTTAGATATAAACAAACAAACAAACAAAATTAGGAAAAGGGTCTTGTCAAAGGCCAAGATTGTTTTCCAAAACCTTCAACAGCTGGGAATGTAAGGGCCAGCAAACTGTTCCTGTTCACCAGCACCCTTTTCACCTTGGGAAACCATTGCTCTGGCCAAAGCTAAAGGGGATTTCACTGCCCCTTTGAGATTTCAGCAGTGCTACAAACTGGGTAATTCTGAGGGCTGTAAATAAAAGCAGGAATGCTGAAATCCAGGAATTTCAACACCACCTGCACCCTCCCAAACAACTCACCATTTGCCAGACTTGCATGATATTATCTTCTGATACAGAACAAATGACCCAGGGCTCATTGGGATTCCAGGAGAAATCCGAGATCTTTGCAGTATGACCACCATGGATAAACTGGGATTGGGGGAAACAAAAAGGGCAATGGTTTGAAATTTGTACTGCAGGGCGAGTAACAGGTGAAAATAATTAGTGAGAGAGAAAAGACTCACCAACAGCTCTGGGGGCCCATCCTCAGCATCTTCAGGGGATTGCTCCTCTCCAATTTTACTGCAAAAATAAAAGGAAAAGGGAAAAAAAAAAAAAGACAATATGAGGGTTGGCATGGGGTTTTTTGAGGTGTGATGCAATTAATCAGTAATATTTTGAGGAATTTGGGGTTTACCTCAAGTCCCAAACATTTAGCCTGCGGTCCGTGCCACTGGAGGCCAGGATGGTTTCATTATGGGGAGACCACTGAACCTGCAGACAGGGATAAATTTAAAAGTGGGTTTTGAGAAGCTGTAACATTCCCAACACTTCGTTTTGTAGCCTGAAAGCTCTACAAGAACTCCAACTGGTAACAACAGGAATACGCGTAAATAACGTTTATCACAGGAAGAATTGTGAGTACTCACACACACAAAAAGACATTTCACCAAAAAGGTGCCACCTGGAACTTTTCCTCTAACAAAACCCACGTGCTTCCAAGTGCAAACAGCTCCCAAGGGCATTGGCTGCTCCTTATCTTAATAAGGATTGCACAAATAGAACCCAGGGATTCCTTCAGCAGTAGGCACAGCTCTCACATGAAAAGAAATCACTGTAATTAAGCTTAACTGCCCAAAAGCTCACAGTTATTGCTTCTGCTGGAGATAAAGCTCTCCAGAACACACCACTTATAATAGGATCACAGGATTAGGAAGGAACACAGAATTCTGCACACTAATGTGGCATTTCAGGATTCTGTGATTTTATTTAGACATAACAGTCTGAACTGATAATCCCTCCACTGAAAAAAAACCTCTACATATTTTCCCTCTGATTAAGGCCTGAGTTGGAGATGGAAATATTTAATCTGCTAAGCAGGTGCTGCCCATGATGTGAACATTCTCCATCTACAGCAGCAAAATCAGCAATTGTCTTTTGTCAGAGAGTGCTAAAGCTTCCTGCAGGACCAGGCTGAGGAGATGGAAACACTGCAGCCACTTCCCTGGGCCTCCTGCTTCAATCTGCTGCCATGAATAATTTAATGGACTCTGCACTGCTACCATTTCATCCTTGGGCTGTGGTTAAAGCTCCAGAACATTTCTCTGATCCCTTTCTGGACTCTCTTTCTGTACTGGAACTCTGCAGCTCCACAACACCACCACCCAGAGAAGTATAAGCAGATAAAAAAATAGAATATGAGTTTTTAAGTACAAAACCATTGTGGAAAAACTACTTTTCTTTTCCAGACTGCTGAGTAGAACTAAGAGCATAAAAGATAAAGACTTTTTTTATACCTGAAATATTTCATCTTTATGTGATTCAAAGGAGTGCAGCTTCAGTTTTAGGTTCCTCAAGTCCCATAGAGCAACAGTCTAGGAAAAAAAAAAAATGAAAGCATTTTGTTGAAGTAACCAATATGTATATCCACCCCAGAGAGTGAGCAAGGACATTCCAAGATCCAGGCAGAAGTACCTTATCAGCTGATCCTGTGGCCAGGATAAACTCACTGTAGGGGTTGAAGGAGAGGCAGTTCACCTCAGCTGTGTGAGCATCCACAGAATGACTGGGTTTGGAGGTGTTGTTTGACCGGGTGTCCCAGCTGGGCAGGGAAAACATGGAATTAACAAAGCTTTGTATCCCCTTTCACTGGTTAAGGAGATGAGAAATTTGAGAGGCAGGAACAATTTGTGACGGGGTTCCCCCCCACTTACATCATGAGCTTCTGATCATCAGCAACAGATCCAAAGAGGGATTCATGGAGCAGGTGCCAGGACACATCTTCCACCACGGCTGTGTGGCCCGTGAAGATGGTCTTGGCATCCACCACTTTGCCTTCTTTGGGAACAGCACTGATATCCCACAAGCAGATGGTCTTTAAAACGACAAAAATGTAAAAAAATTACAACTTCAGCCTCTCTTTCCCTCCTCCCCCTCAAACCCAGGGTGGTTTTGCCCTTCCCAAGGCACGGCAAGTGCAGGTTTGCCCCAGCTGTGCTCCAAGTACTCACATGATCATCAGAAGCACTCAGCAAATGCCCACTGAGGTTTGGGTTCCAGGACAGCCCATATCCCTCCTTCTGGTGCCCACGGAGACGCAGGTCCGGGTTGCACTCTCCAGAAGGATCTAGGACAAGGCAGGGTAAGGATTCCAGTGCCTGGAATCATTCCCAGCACATCCTGGAATACCTGGCATTAAATTTGACTTTAACCCAGTAGCCACTGCCAGGCTTTGGCCGGAGTTCCAGCTGGAGGGAGGAACAGCAGCTCAGCTGCTACTGCTCAAAAAACTCCCCCTGAACACCCAGAAACATAAGGTGGGGTATTTTTCTTCCTCTCATCATCTCCAACTGCACTTTTAAAGTGAGGAAGGCACTTTTGATGCTCCCCACAGGTGGCAAATGGGAGTTATTTTAAACAGTCTTGATGAGTTCATAGGTAAATGACTGTTAATATATTTACAGGATACCAGGGGAACAGCTCAGCTACCCACCAAATCAACCACAGTTTCCAAAAAATCCACCACCTACCACCTCAAATACCTCACAGTGAGGTGACAAAACAGGCAGTGGAAGTGCAGGAAAAGGTTTCCTTTTCCAAGGATACATTTGGATACACGTGTCTAAACTTCATACCAAATAACCCCTGGTGTAAACACCCGCTCTGCCCTAAAATCCCAAATAAGGGGCAACCCACACCATATTTTAAGCTCTTTTTTCACCCTTTGGGGGTGAGCTGGCTGCTCTCTGAAGCACAGACCTGGTTTGGAGGGGTGTTTGGTGTAATCAAAGACCAGGACATCGCTGGAGGGAGTCTTGGTGGCGATGATGCAGGGGTTCTGGGGCATGTAACGGGCTCTGTTCACCTCTCCCTCGTGGTTTATCTTGATTTCAATTTCAATTTTTCCACTTACTGAGCCAAAGCCTCCAAATTCTAGGAATAAAGAGAGTTGTGAATAATGAGTCAGTTTCAGAACAAGGCACAAAGCGGTTGATTCAAGCTTTGCTACCAAGCTCTCAGAATAGAAAAAGTTGTGGTAAAAACAAATTGCAATTTTAGGACTGTGATACAACTTGTTAAAGCTCCCTCATCCTTATAAGATAAACAGATCTTACCTATCCCTTTATAAGGGACAAATCTCCCTTATCTTTCAAAAAAATGAATTTTGGATTATTTTAAAATTAATTTAAAATGTTTTTGAGAAATACTAAAATAGAATATAAACAAGTATTTATTAGACAGCCCTGTGTTCATCAATAACTTCAAGAAGCCCAAAGATCAAAATACTCATTGCACAATCCAAGCTTCCTGTGAAAAGAAGAGCAAACATTGGATCATCAAGGACTTTCACCAGGTGGAAAGATTGATTCAGCCAAGCAAACAAGAGAAATGTCTAACTTGGGACAGCCATAAAGGTTACAAAGCATCAAATTCAAGTCTGATTCACTGAATAAAATACAATTTCACCCCAGAGGGGCTGGGACAGCAATCAGGCAGCAGAACTCACAGACAAACGGAGCATGTTTGAAATGTTACACTCTTCTGATATAAAAAACATTCTTTTACATGAGTTTGTGTAAAATTTTTTTGCAAGACTTTACAAACGCGGTAATAAAAATACCAATTAAAAGCACTGCATGGGATTCAAGGTCAGTTCCTGAGAAATAGGGAAGGGAGAGGTTTTCCCACACACAAATATTTTTGCAATTAACCTCCACCTTCTGTTTCCATCATTAGATTATTAAGACATTCAAGAAACAGAGGATTTGTCTATTAAGGAGGCACCACTTAGAAACGATTTTTTTTTTCAGAAGCAAAATCTGAACTTTGCTGCCTGAACTTTAGGGAAAGACAAACTTTCTGTTGAGAAAGGAAGGGAGAAACGGTTGAAATCCCTTTTCTTGGGGTCTTACCTCCTTTCTCACTGTCATAGTGGGAAGCATCAAACTGGGCATCGTCGTTGGGCAGCTGCACACTGGCGATCACCAGGTGGTTTTGCTCATCTGAGGTGTGGGTGCCCAACACCAACCTGTGGATGCTGAAATCTTTGCCTTCAGGTCTGCAGGGGAAGAGAAACAAAACTGGGAATCACAAAATCTCTTCCCTGTGAGGATGGGGAGGTCCTGGCACGGGAGAAGCTGTGGCTGCCACACGCCCAGAAGTGTCCAAGGCCAGGCTGGAGGGGATTTGGAGCAACCTGGGATAGTGGAAGGTGTCCCTGGATCAGCTTTAAGGTCCCTTCCCGCCCAAACCAGCTTGGGATTCTGTGATCTCAACCTAAAAGTCTCTCAGCACAACCCTGGATTTGCTGTTTATTCTGCTTTAAAAAGACAGCAGAAGGACCTCTTTACCTTGTGACATCAGGAAGCCACTGAGCAGTCAAGCTGGGCCACTCCAGGGCATGGGTCATCACCAAATCGTACAAGAAGGGGGTGTTCTTTTTCCATATTTTATATTCCTCGTTGATCACACGCTCTTCCACTGCATCATCAAAGGCTGCTGAAGTGTTTTTTTCAAGAAATACATACAATTAATTATTTATAAACGTATTTACAGACACACAGCGCTGTGGGCAGGCAGTGGATTAGAGTCAAGTACATAAATCACATCCTGGTTTGCTATTTGCTCTATTGGAGTAGTTACTAAATGGTTAAAAATCCCCTGTTGCACATGCTAATCCTTTTTTCTGGATATATGGCTGGGAATTAACGTTAACTATACCAAATTTCATCCTTGGAAGTGTCCTAGGGCAGGCTGTTCAGGGCTTGGAGCAACCTGGAATAGTGGAAAGTGTTCCTGCCATGGCAGGGGTGGAATGGGATGAGTTTAAGGTTCCTTCCTGCCCAATCCATTCTGGGATGACTTTATGATGATGTTGTTAGAGCAGCACAATTAAATTCTGAGATTTAGTGCACAGGGAGGCAAAACCCAGACTTGTAACGATGTTTAAACGCAGAAGATCCAGCAACTGCTGCTTAACAGACCACTCTTGGCGCAGCCTTGAACTACGTGTTCCCAAAATCCAGTTTTCCAAGGCTCCTTCTGCTGCCTTGTCGCCCTCAAACACTTTCTCGGCCCATCTGTTAGCAGCCTTCGGTGCAGAGGAGCAGGCCACGGGCAGAGCTGGGGGAGCTCACCCGCGGAAAGGGCAGAAGCCCCGGGGAACGGGAGCTCACCCATGAAACGGAAGCGCCCCCGCCGAGCCCGGGCACCCTCAGGGCGCGCGGCAGCGGCCGGTGACACCTCTTTGTCTGCCCGCTCCCCTCGCGNACCCCTCCGGCCGCGGCTCCGTCTATTGTTTCCTGCCCCCGCTGCGTGCGGCTCCCGGCGCCGCGCACCCCTTCGCGCGCCAACGCCGCCCAATCAGCGCCCGCTGCCGGGAGACGCCGACCAATCGGCGGAGGGCAAGGGGGCGGGGACGGGAGCGCGCGCGGCGGTCACGTGGGAGGGCTCCCCGTGGGAGCCGCCATTTTCCGGAGTGCCCCCAGCGCGCTCTTAAAGGGGCCGCGCCCCGCGCTGAGGGGCGGCGGGTTCGGCTCCGGTTCCCGGTCCTTGCTCCCCGTCCCCGTTTTGGAAGAACCGGTTGCTGCGGCTCCTCCGGTCACCACAGCCCTGAGGCAGAGCGTATCGGGGCGGGACTGGACCGGACCANCCAGAAAACGGAACCGCCCCCGCCGAGCCCGGGCACCCTCAGGGCGCGCGGCAGCGGCCGGTGACACCTCTTTGTCTGCCCGCTCCCCTCGCGGGGCACGGCTCGGCCCTCCCGGCCTCACAAACCCTCTCCTAGTGGCACAGGGGCGGGCAGAGGGTCCCGGCCCGGTCCGCTCTCGCCGGTTGGTGCCGCGGGCGCGGGGAGGCAACGGCGGCCATGACCGGGGGGGCCCTCAGGCCCCGCCCCCGCGCGCCCCCTGGCGGCACCGCCCCGCTCCCCT
>WAAG01064826.1:61322-74676 GCA_013390105.1 Tichodroma muraria | reverse complement strand
CCCCAGCGCGCTCTTAAAGGGGCCGCGCCCCGCGCTGAGGGGCGGCGGGTTCGGCTCCGGTTCCCGGTCCTTGCTCCCCGTCCCCGTTTTGGAAGAACCGGTTGCTGCGGCTCCTCCGGTCACCACAGCCCTGAGGCAGAGCGTATCGGGGCGGGACTGGACCGGACCAATGCGTGTGTGGGCCGAGGCCTCCTTCCAGGGCCGCTCTGACACCATCGGGTATCCTCGGCGTCTTATTAATTCTCTGTAATCACGAATATATTCCCTTTTTCCACAATGCAGTGCCGCGGTGAGTTTTAGAGGCGTAATATTTGCTGGTTCTGTTCGGCTGCTGAGGGTAACTCGGAACCTGACTGTCCACAGCTGAGGCTTAACAGGTTTAAAATCAAATATCAAATCAGTATCTGGGTTTATTCCTCAAGAGATACCCCGAGTTCTCAGTTTCAGACTTCTCATTCCAACACATCTAGATGTTTACCTGAAATTAGAAATTGGAAATCTTATGTCATGTTTCTAAGTCGTGCAATAAGAAGTAACTCCTGTGTAAAAGTTAAGGGATATCTGTAAATTATTTGCATTGTTTGGGGAAGTGTTGGGTTCAGCTGTGGATAAATGTTATAGTGCACAAAAATATTAAAGAATGGAAAAAAAAGTCTGGAAATCTGGAGAGGAAAATTAATTAGCCTGAAGTTAATCGGGTTCTTTAGTTTGTGTCTGTTGGATTTTACAAATGATCAGGATAACAGCAACTTACAAGATCAGGTGTGAGAATCTGACTTTTGAATGGGGGAGTTGATACAGTTCTTTAGGGGGTTTTGAGTTGTTTTGGTTTTTTTTTATTTTTTGTTTTAATTTTTTTTTATTTTTTTTAAATTATATATTTTGTTTTATTTAAAAAATCAGCCAGAAAAGAAGCACAGGAAACCCCCTGCACTGGGGTGACAGCTGGATTTTCCACACAAGTGCTTTGAGGTCTGGAGGTTTAAATGTAACCCTAGTGCTAAGAGAACACAACTTTTTTTCCTGAAGAAAAATCCTCTGTAAGGTCATATCAAGGGTTTTTGGGGCCAGTGCCACTTCAGGTGTCTGCTGTACAATGGGCTGAGCACCCTCAAAAAAAATTAATTAGCAAATTAAAATTAAACCTAAAGCACGGAAGGTGAATTCACTTTACAGCTGTTCCCATCGGGGCTGTGTTTTGTTATTTGTGAATGGCTGGAATGCTCGGTGTACACAAGGAAGAAGAAACACAATTCCCCCCAGAAAAGGCCAAAGTCTGCAATTCCCATAAGGAATATTTCCCCTTGGCTCTGCTGGCTGAGCAGTCATCGCTTCATGGGTGTGGGATTGAACTCCCAACTTCCTCATCCCCCAGTTTGACTCAAAAGAACTGAAATGCCACCAGTTTAGCGCTGAGAGGAATCCTCGCTGTTCTCCACAGGTTGAATCGCTCCGTGGGGAAACCAGGAAGCGAGGGAGAATTCCTGGATCCTCCCCAGCACCAGGGAGGGCAGGATTCCCCTGGGGCCCTCAGCCATGGCAGCCGAGGACAGGGATTACAACCTGACCGAGGAGCAGAAGGCTGTGAAAGCCAAGTACCCCCCTCTCTGCAAGAAATATGAATGTGAGTATTTAGATTATTTTTTAATATTATCGTGATGCAGCGTGGGTGTGACAGTGCTGTGGTGAGGGCAAGGAAGAGAACAGGAAATACAGAAATGAGAAACCGATTTTCTTCATCATTCTTTTCTTGTTATGGGCACTGGGGGAAAAAAAAAAAAAGTCACCATGAAAAGAAATTACTTAATTTAAAGTAATTTATTTATTTTCCTCTTCTGAGCCGTTTCTTAACAATTTTTCCACCTCTCGTGTGGGAAGGGATGTTGAAAAGGGTGCTGGTGTTGTGTGTGGTGTTTTTACTCTACTTAAAGGTGATTATCTCTACCTTTCCCCACCCCTGGAATGTCTCCTAAGAGGATGTGGGTGGCAGCCCAAGGGCCAGCTCAAGGCAGGGGACCATCCCCTGCCTGTTTTCCATGTCACCAGTGTCTGCTGGAGGGCCTGTTTCTGTTATCTCTGTCAGAATTTATATTTTTAGGCCGTGTTCAGATCTTTATTTGATAGAAGGGCAGAAATACGGTGACACATCTCAACAGCCATGCAGTTTCCATAACTGGAGGAGGTTTTATCCCTCTTTTGCAACCAAAGGAATTTGTTTGCTTTAGAGACTGTTGTTGAGAACCCTTTAATGGTGTGTGATCTCTTTAAACAGCTTTTCAGTTGAAGTGAGCATTTATTTCACATCCCAACTTAGTTCTGCTGGAATTTTGCATTTTTTTCATTCCTCTGAATAAATATAAATGAGGTTCACGTACAACTGGATACATGGGATGTTAATCATGCTTCATGAGTAAAGTTTGCCTTCTATTTTATATTCCATCCTATGGTTTAAATTCTTCTCTTTGCATAATGGCTGCTTTAGGGTGTGGACAGGTAGATTTCCTCACTGAGCTGGAAATATTTGCAAATCTCATCCTCTGCATGAATAATTTTCAGTCCTGCAGACTTCAGCTTAAACACTTTACTCCTGGTGAAAGTTTCTTTTTATTGCAGTTAACTTGTGGAAGCCTGTTGGGTTACAACAGCCAAACCCTGCACCGACATAATCACATTAAACAGGGTTTTTTTGGCAGAAATAATCCAAAATTCCACCTGTACTAAGATTTTCTTATATACTACAAAACAGATTTATCACTTCTGCAGATGAATGCAGAAATATTTTGCTAGAAAATCAGCTATTTATGGGTTTGGGAGGTTTTATTTAATCCTCATGTTATAAATACTTCTGGTGACATCATTCCTTTTCTTTTCACTTCCCCTCAGATTTGGATCACACGGCGGACGTGCAGTAAGTGTGGGCAGCTGGGATTTCTCAGGGTGACAAATTGTTTATTTTTTACACTGCTTTAAACCTGGAGTAACAGCCAAGGACAGTTTGCAGATGTAACACCTTGTGGAGCTCTGAAATGTCACTCACTGGGTGCTTTGATGGTCAATTTTATTCCTGCTTTTGGGACACCATAGAATTATGTTTGGTTTCTTTTTTAGTATTTCTGTGGTGCTTCTGACTAAGCCCCTGTGTTTTTTGGAAATGCCTTTTGAAATCTCTTTTTAATCCTCTCCTTTTCAACGAAATTTCTTCTGTGTGGTTTATTTTTATAGATACCAATTAGCCACATTAGAAAAGAACTTTCTTGATGGCTGGTAAAGCATTTATTTTCCATGTTCTCCCACGAAACTCTTCTGACAAACTTCTCCTTCTAGAAAAACCAGATGTTTTTTGCCTCATTCACCTCCTCTGCCTGAATTCCCATTTTCTGATTGCTCACCTTCATGTGACTTTGGGGCTGTTTTTTTGTTTGTTTTTTTTTTTTTCCATGATCCAGTATTATATTCCAGTAATTATTCCATGTGTTTTTAGGTTCCAGTGATTATTCCATGTGTTTTTAGGCTCCATGCCTGGGGAGACACGTTGGAAGAAGCCTTTGAGCAGTGTGCCATGGCCATGTTTGGCTACATGACAGACACAGGCACCGTGGAACCTGTGGATACAGTGGAGGTAGAGGCACAAGGTGAGGACTGCACTTCTTCTGTGGAGAGTTATGAGAGGGAGAAAGGTACCAAAAATCTCAATCCTTACACGTAGCCTTAGTGCAGTTAATTAAAATATAATTAAGCATCCTTATCTGAGTCTCCTGCACATCTGAGGTGCTCTTAAAAAGGTTTTTGCTGAGACAATCTCTGCTTCGACCACACAGGGCATGACCTGTTGTCTCTTCTCTTCCACTTCCTGGATGAGTGGCTGTATAAATTCAGTGCTGACGAGTTCTTTATACCCAGGGTAAGTGTTCTGGTTTCAGCTTTTTCCATTTGTAGGACAAAGCTGTTCCTTGATTAATCCCAGCTCTGAATGCAATGGTATTTTAGGGGAAAAAGGAACACAAAAAATACAAGGCCAGTGGGGGCAAGCTGGGCTGGTAGAAGGTGTCTGAACAGTGGAAAATAATCTTTGTGAGTGGGATTTACTGTGAATTTCTGCCTGAAGGTAGAAGATGTGACTGACACATTTCTCCTCCCACTCTCTCTGCAGGAAGTGAAAGTGCTTCACATTGACCGAAGGCAGTTCAAAATAAGATCAATTGGGTGAGCTTAAACCATTGTCTGAAAGTGGACTGTGGACTCTTCCTGCTTCCTTTGAGGCTTCAAATGAAAATATCACTGTTCTGTGCTCATCTCTGAAACTAATTATAGCATTTGGTAAATATTACCAAAATTACAACACCTCTCTTCTATTTTTTTGCCTTTACAGGTGGGGAGAAGAGTTCTCTTTAGGCAAACACCCACAGGTAGGCAGTGGTTCCTCTTTTCCATTTTAGGAGGAGGAAGTATGGTGTCCTTTAAATCAGACCTTTGAGTTCTGCAGAGATCAAAATATAAATGTGGCTGAAGTACCACTGAACTTGAGATCTCACTTTCTGCATGGTTTTGTGAATGTGTCCCTGAACGTGTTGGCCTGAGCATGACTTTTCCTCAGCACTAGCAAAACTCAACAAGTTAATTCAATTGGCTTCCTTTTTGTGATGTTGATAACACAGAAAATCAATCTATATTCAGAATTTATGTGTTTGCGTTTCACACTATTGGTACAGATTTCTGCTTAGTCAGTTTTTGCTTTTTTCTTCTTTCTTTTTTTCCCTAAAGAATTGTTAGAAGCAAAATCTGATGTCTCGATCTGTGTCATTTTTAGCATAGCAAATGTTGATGGTCTGTCAGAGGTAAGAGAAGTAATTTGTGGTATTAAGAGGCAATAAAATAAGGGAAGAGTTCCCTTCTCACCATTTGGCTTGCTATTAGTGTGGTACCTTCCTTATTCATCAGAATAAATATAGTTACAGCTTTTTAGGGGAAAAAACATGGACAGCATTTGAGGAAAGTGATGAGAACTGGGGGTTCTGAACTGGTAAAAGGGATATAATTTAGAAAATCTGTGGTTTGTGTCTCTCTTCTAGGGCACAGAGGTCAAAGCCATAACTTACTCAGCAATGCAGATCTGTGAAGATGAAAAGCCAGAAGTCTTTGTCATCATTGATATTTAAAGCAAGAAGAGTGTGGTTGAGTGGATGTTGGTCATTATCTGGCAAAAGCCCCCTAAAACTGTAATCCCTGTGGAAAAAACTAAGGAATTGGCCAGTTAAAATCAGAAATCGAAGGGAGCAATTGAAGGGAATGTCAGACTGTTTTCACTGAGACAGAGAATAAGAATTAATTGAGGTTTTGGGGGATATGGAGAAGGAGAGGTTTGTGCAGGTTGGAAGTCTCCCAGGAGTGCTGTCAGTCAGCTTTTAAAGCTGATATATGTGCTAGGGGCTGTTTGAAATACACAAATTGGAGGAGCTGGTAAACTAAAATACTCCCTTTTTGCAGCGTGGCAGGAGATAATGTTCATCTAGATTGATTTCATTTGCATACTTCATGTTCTAATCCTGAGCTGATGTTCCTCCTCCATATTACATAAATCCAAAATAGCCACAGTGGCTCAGATGTAATGTGGGGAAAAGTCGGAGTGTTTAAAATTAGACGCTTAAGAAATGATGCCAATTAAACAAACCAACCACGACATCTTTTGAACTACTTTAAAAAGAAGTCGTGCCAGCAGGTGGTGCTGAATTGCTGTAAATAAATTGCCACGTGAAATCCTAAAACATGTGACTGTTTACCTGGAATCCTCTTATCACCTATGATAACCCTAAAAAGTTGGCAGCTTTGTTGCTGTGGTGGAAGGGAATGGAAAGGGATGTCCCAGGTTCTCCCTGGGTTCACTCCCAACTGTATCTTGTGAAAACTGAGTCTTTTTTAAAAAGCATGGTTTGTATCAGCTTAATTGTCTTTTAAAAAGAACAATACAAGCAATCCTTAAATGTCAAAGGATTATGGACTTGATTGAATCAAAATTAATCAAAGATAATCAAAACCGTGGGGTTTTTTTTAAATCACAGGATGGCAAATGTGCATTATCTGCTGTTTTAATTTAAACATGAGGAGCATAAGCCTGGCCTGCTCTGTTACCATAAATGCTCCAAGTGCCTCACTGTGATATCTTGTCTTATAAAGTTATCTTCGATAGTTCTGGTTTTATTTCCATGCTGTAAAGACTGAGGGATAAAACCCCTCTTATTTTTTAAGCAAGCCTCAATGCCGAAATAAAAGTTGGACTGAAACAATTAATGGCTTTGTGAGCGATCTTGACTGGTCAATTCAGACACAAATGAATTGCGCTTGTGCTTTGTTCCCCGCTAAGGTGAGCAGACCATTTTTACCAGTAAGAATTGCAACATGCCAGTTTAACAGTACAAAATAAGTGTGATTTTGACAGCTTGGGGTTTCTGTCTCCTCAGGCAGAGCCCCAGAGGCAGCGAGGGCCCGGCCGCCATGGCGGCCCCCCAGAGGCCGCGCTGGGACGTCATTGGCTGGCTGGGTCACGTGACTGCGGGCGGCCAATCGGGCGTCGAGTTGAGGCGGCCTTTGATCAGCACAGCCTGAGGTGGCTGTGGGGAGATGGACGCTGAGTGAGGGTCGGCGCCTGTGGGGAGATGGACGCTGAGTGAGGGTCAGCGGCTGTGGGGAGATGGACGGTGAGGGACTGAGGGTCGGCGGCTGTGGGGAGATGGACGCTGAGGGACTGAGGGTCGGCGGCTGTGGGGAGATGGACGCTGAGGGACTGAGGGTCGGCGGCTGTGGGGAGATGGACGCTGAGGGACTGAGGGTCGGCGGCTGTGGGGAGATGGACGCTGAGTGAGGGTCGGCGCCTGTGGGGAGATGGACACTGAGGGACTGAGGAGTAGAGCTGGGGCTGAGGGGAGATGGGCACAGCCTGAGGGGCACTGCTGGGGAGATGGGCCCAGGGTGAGGGGCTGTGGGGAGATGGGTATGGGTGCTGAGGGGCTGTGGGGAGGTGAGTGAGGGGCTGGGGCTGTGGGGAGGGTGGGTGTAGGAGCTGTGGGCAGCATTCCTTTAGCCCAGTTCTCTAAAACTTGAGAAAATAAATTTATGTGGTTAAATTTTAACTTTGCAGACAAATGCTGAGGTGCCACAAGATCAGTCTCAGGCTATAGTAACACACTGAAGTGCTCTACTTACTGAAATGCTGACAGGAACTTGCTAGGAAAACATTTGGAATTAACTAAGTAAGTGTTATTCGTCTATTTTTTTTTCCTCAATATTTATTAAGTACTTACTATAAAACATGCCTTAAATTCACCTTGTTCCATTTGCACCGCTGTGGCAGTGGCAGGTTTCAGCTCACAGTGCTGCTCTCCCAGGGCTTTACAGGAGCCCACTGAGACCTGAAAGTGGGTCATTAAAAAACACTCTTAGACTGCAAACCCTTCTAGGGGTGCCAAAGGATCCTGAAGATGTAGAAAGTTTAAGGATAGAGTGGTGAACTGTCTGGAAAAGACCTGCATTTGTGGTTACTAAATGTACAAATCTCAAGGAAAAAGGCTGGAGATTGGGAGAGCATTAGGGAATTATTACAGAAGCTTGCCCCATTCTCACTTTTGGAGCTTAATGGCAGCTGTTGGAGGCAGAACCTGGATGTGGATCAATATGGCTGTTCTCAAATTCTCTGTGGGGAATTTCTGCTTTCTTGGCAGGAACCTCAGGCTACAGGTGCTGCTAAGGGGAAAGGAAACACAGCAGCAAATGAGACGTGAGACCAAACAGTGGCTCTTTATCAGGAGTATCCATTACTGGATAATCCACTGGACATGCCATTCTCTGCTCTCAGGCAGAAGATTTCTTCTATGCACTCCTTGAGCTTGTCTTTTTTAATCATTTAATACTGAGCATTTTTAGTTTCTCTACCAAGTGCAGGTTCTCTGATCCAAGTGATTGGGGAAATAAATATGACTAAAAAGGTTTAAGAGACTCCAGAACTACAAAGGTTGCTTAACCTCTGAGGGAAATTGTGCTTATAAAAAATGTTTTTATGCTGTCAAGCACCCTGAAGTTATACAAACAGGAGAGCCTTTCTAAAGCAGCTCCACGATCTTAAGTCACAAATGTCCCACTGAAATTCAAGGGACTTGGTTTCTTTATTCCTAGAGTAAGATAGATGGGTTTAAGCAAATCTTCCATCAATCCTGGGGGGGAAAAAAATGGATAAAACCTGACAACTGTACTTCCAGTGATTGCACTTTTATTTCCTTGGAACCACGTTGGTGTATCTTTCTATAAAATTCACAGTACAAAAAAAAGAAAAAAAGGCAAATTCATGCTGTCCAAGTGCACTACAGACACTCTGGTCACCTACTCTACTCTGGCTGGGAGTTCCTAAATCATGCTCTTCTCAACTATAAGAAGCTGTAAGTTCACTGAGAAAACAAAGCTCTGGTAAAAGGGTTCTTCAGTAGGAAGAGCTCCACTTGTTTCTTCGCTCCTTTCTTAGGAAGTTTCTGATGTGTTATGTACAAATTAATTACAATATCAGCAAAAAAAAAAAAAGTGGTTTAACATTTCTCAGCTGCTCACCTCAGTAAGAGTTTTTCCAAAGCAAATTAGCAATATTTGATTTTTAAAAATCTGTGTAGTACAGAACCTTTGTAGAACTGTAAACTGGTTCACACTTTCACGACGACCAGGAGCTCTGAGCAAGTCTTTGATGAAATATAAAACAATTCTCCTAAAGATAATAAGTGAGCAGCTGGACTTCGATGTTCTTGTGGGTCCCTTCCAACTCGGGTTATTTTATGATCCCCAGTACTTTCTGGATGACATTTAGAAGCAATTATACTGTTCCATGTCTGCAAAACAACTCCTTTTAGTCCAAATTTTGCTTCCCAGAACAGAATTCTAGCAATACTTCATTTTATTAAAAGTAGTAAACCAGCATTAGTTGGTAGGACACGAGTCATTTAATCTTGAGCACAACAATAACAAACACACAAAGATCTACCTAAGATTTGGCTTCACCTTTTCCTTTACCTCATCCAGAACATCATCATTATTGTGTCGGACAACCAAATTATAGGGCTCCTCCTCCACCGTCTCTTCATCTGATTTCTGCTCCTCCTCCAAAGCCCATTTGGGGCATTTGTTTCCCGTGGAGGAGACAGGAGAATGTTCAGATGCATTGAAATCCTCGGGGATGCTGTCGAAATTGGCTTCTGCCAAGCACTTGTGGCACAGTCTGTAGCGCCGTGTCCCTTGCTGCACCACGCAGCCCGTCAGCTCCGTGACGTGGCGCTTGCACTTCCTGCAGATCAGTTTGCCAGCTTGGTGGATCTGAAAGGATTCAAAATGTAGAAATTCGGCCTTCATCCTTTTTTCTTGACAACGAAAGCTGAAAAAAATTTAACGTTTTTAGTGCTGAATCGCGCTAAAAACGTTAAATTTTAAATACCGTTTGCTGCGTTAAATAACGGATAATTCAAGCTGATGCTCTGGGTTTGGGTTTGGAGATGCCTACACAGGGAATTGGTTCCCACTTTCATATTGGGGAATTTATGAATAGTAGAAATTAGAGATTCTGAGCTGCTTTAGATGGTGAAGTTTATTTTCTTGCTATTTTCTACACAGACAGGGAGGGTAAGTTCTGCTCACATCTCTTCCTCGTGGTTCAGAAGGGCACAAGACCTCTAGTTACAAGACATTTTGAGAATTTATTAACCAACAAAATACTGCTACCAAGAATATTTAACCTAAATATTATATTATATATATAACCTAAATAATAATTAATGTTTTTAACCTAATAATCAGTTTTTGTTTTATACATTTTCCCACAGTGCAGACTTTCTTAACCAATCATCTAATGACACACAAACCTGTAATACCACATTTTAAAAGTTCTTATTATCTTTATAACTACTTCTATATCTTAAATTGGAAACTCTAAACTGTCTTTTACCTAGCTTAACATGTTTCTGTTTAAACTACAAATCTACATTTTTGCTTCTACTATCTACATTTGAAAGCTTTTTCTAAGGTCTCAAATCAAACCCCGTATTTAATATCGAGCTTCGACCCGCAGGCCCAATATTTTGAGAGCTCCCTGTATTTCTGGATTCCGACGCTCTCACAAAACGAGCAGGAGCGACGAAACACAAACCAATTCCTCTAAACCCTGGCGCCTTCTCCTACCGTTTGGAAGTGGTTGCGGAGGTGCTCCAGGCGGGTGAACCTCTTCCCGCAGGCCTCGCAGGGGTAGGGCCGCTCCCCGGTGTGACACCGCAGGTGGCGCTTCAGGTCCGCCCGGCGTTTCACGGTGTGCGTGCAGAACGGGCACTTGAAACGCATCCGGGGCAGGTCACCTGGCAGGGACAGGGCACACGGCAGAGCTTTCTTGCTGCACTAACGGCGGTTTTCAGCTTAAAATGCGTGACAGCTCGAGTTTGCTTTAAATAGGGAAAAATCCCCCAATATTCGGGACATTTGGATGCTTATATGAGTATGTGTAAGTATGTTTTTGGGACATTTGGATGCTTACATGAGTATATATTATATTATATGTAAATATGGGTTTGGGACATTTGGATGCTTATATGAGTTTGTATTATATATAAGTATGTTTTTCGGATATTTGGATGCTTATATGAGTTTGTATTATATTATATATAAGTATGTTATTGGGACATTTGGATGCTTACATGACTATATATTATATTATATGTAAATATGGTTTTGGGACATTTGGATGCTTATATGAGTTTGTATTATATTATATATAAGTATGGTTTTGGGACTTTTGGATGCTTACATGAGTTTGTATTATATATAAGTATGTTTTTGGGACATTTGGATGCTTACATGAGTATATATTATATTATATGTAAATATGGTTTTGGGACATTTGGATGCTTATATGAGTTTGTATTATATTATATATAAGTATGTTTTTGGGATATTTGGATGCTTATATGAGTATGTATTATATTTAAGTATATATATACACTTATATATAAGTGTATATAATATACTTATATATATTACATATCTAGGTATATTATATATAAGCATATATAATATACTTCTATATATTATATATAAGCATATATAATTGTCTATAAAATACAGGCTTTGGAATTATACAGGGGTATATAGATTTATTAAATGTATATCTATGTATCTATATCTCTATCTATAGATACCTACATATATATATACACACACATCTTTATATAAAGATGTATAGATATATAGATTAGATATATAGTTATAGAGATATATAGATATATATCTTCCACAGCTTGCATTTTTATTCTTATTTAACTTGTTAATTGACCATTTGATAGTGTTTTCTTACTGACAACATTTTTTAGATATAAAGGTGATCATAAATATGCAGCTGTTTATATATTGCCATCGTAGCTGACTCTTCCACCAGCTAATGGTTCACAGCTTTGACATTTATAATCTCTGTGTGATATATAAAGATGTCTTTAGATTATGCAATTACGATCTGTAGATATTTCCAAAGGAATGCACATGGAAATAAACCTGTCAGCTTAGCAGGTGATGTCGGAAGTTTGGGCTGGTTGGACCCCAAAATGCAACGTCCCAGCAATGCCAGGACCTCTCATGTGAAGGACTTGGATTGGGTTGAGGTTGAACACCTCTGTTATTGCCAGATATTGGAGAAACCCAGTCCTTCGGGTCCCCAAGTCAATTACAGCCCTTAAGGCTTCAATGAACTCCACTTGGGCCCAAATAATCAGGCATGTTTTGGTTGAAATTTACAGAACATCTGAATCAGTCCCATTCCAATTCCCGTGCCCTGTTCTGGCTTCAAAATCTTAGTGTTAGCACTAAAACTGAATAGATAAAATCACCTGTAATTCCATGCACTTTTTTGGTTTTCATGCAAATTCCTTCCAAATCATCACCTGAATTCTCCTAAATAAAACCAAACTTTTCCAAGCAGTTTCTATTGTTTACCTTCATTCCAGCTACTCATTACCCCTAAAATCGTGGGCATCGAGGTGTACAGTTCTTCTGCCTTTACATCCATGAACTCAGGAGTTCTGGAAAGTTCCTGTTCTAGCTGAGTAACCGACCACCTCTTGGGTACGGCCTCTGCTCCGGGATGATATCCAAAATCATCCCGATCCACGTCGTTCTCGGCATCAAACTCGGCCTCCTCTCCCCCGCGGGCGATGTGAGCGGGATCCGAGGCTCCGGCTCGCTCCGCTCTCTCCGATTTGCACCCTCCCGGCTCCCGGCTCTGCGACAGCCCCAGGTGCTTGCGGCGCTTCCTCGCGGAGCCCTGTTTCCTGCCTCTTTTGGACAGCTGGGTCTCTGCCCGCTGCAGGATCGCCTGTGAGGACAGGTAGCTGCTGTAACTGCTCCAGGAGTTTTCATTCCCGTTGGGTTTTTCATCCGGGATCGAGTAGGAACGCCGGGGGTTGCTCTTTGCTTTCCTTCTGGAGCGGTAAAGAGCCGGGCAGGCAGGGCTAGGTTCAGTGCTCGCACTTTTGGCCGAGAGGCTGAGGTAATGATCCTTTTCCTTTTCATTAATATCCAGTGAGGACTTAATGAAGGTCTTGCAGACATTAAGGATATCTGTCATCTGCAGATAGCTGGCGGCTGACATGACTTCGATCACATTCTGACCCGTTAAAGACAATATCCCTGAATACACAAAGTCCAGGATAACCATGAACGTCTCTGGAGAGAAGACCTCGAACGTGGCTATTGTTGGCTGAGTCGTCTCCTTCGAGCTCTGCGAAAGGAGCATTTTGAAGTAGCCACTGCTGGCAAACAGCACATTGCGATGGGCTTTGAAGACCTTGCCCTCCACCAGGATGTTGCAGTCACAGAACAAGTCCTGCTTCCGCTGCTCGTTCAGCTGCTCCAGGAGGTGAGACTGGTGGGAAGAAATCTCCATTCCAGGCGGGGAGTAAGAGGAAGGTTTGCTGTAAAGGAAAAAACATCATCATGACAATCTAAATCAATGATGCTGGATCCTAATTTGAAGAGATGAGCTCTCGTTTAAAAAAGCGCTATCGCATTCCCAGTGTATCTCCAATCACCCTGCGGCTGCTACTCTGCGTAACAAGAGAGAAGAAACTTAACTCCAAAAGAGGTGAAAAGATGTCCCAGCGGGATTACTCCGTGTCCCAAGAGAATGAAAATTACGTGGAGCAAGCCAGAATGGTTCTCAGACTCCGCAAGACAACTTGGCCCTCCCGCCGTGGGCAGAACCGCGGCCGGCACGGGTCAGCGGCGGGCGCAGCCTCCGCCCCGGCGCACCGGGGCCGCTCGAATGCGGCGGCAGCGCCCCGGGGCCGCCGCCCTC
>WAAG01064826.1:40926-53066 GCA_013390105.1 Tichodroma muraria | reverse complement strand
AGCGGGCGGTGGCTGCGGGGTCCCCGGCCCCGCCTCGGGGCTCGCCGTGGCTGGAGGCGACGCGCCGCTGCTCCCGCAGCCCCGAGCCCCGCGAGCCCGAACGGGAGAGAAACAAAAGGTATTTGCTGACGTGGGCGTTGGACAGAGACGCCCGAGGGCTGGGGACACAATTAAAGGGGCAACGCACCGATTGCAGCCGCAGCCCAGCGCCTGCCTCGGCCCGAGCGCCCCGCGGCCGCCGCCGCTCGCCGCTTCCCACACCCACATGCTGCCCGGAGGGGATGGGATGCCCTAGATGCCTCCTTTTCACACCTTTATCTATAGCAGGGGCCTCGATGACCCAAATCCTTCTCCTTTCTCTTGCAGCATCCTCCAAAGGAGATGTGATATCTTCTTTTCTCTGTTGGTATCTGTTATCTTCTGAAGAATGCATGGCTGAAAGCGAAACCTGAACTTCTCACCTTCTCTCCCTCGAAGTTTAGTATCTTTCTCCTTCCTCTTCTTACCACCAGGGTCTTTTCTGTGATTTTGACGCCCCAGTTATTTTTCATAAATATTTATTTTCCCATGGAAACCATTCTTCCTTAACCGAGCCCTTTGTGGCATTTTTGGCCTTCCCTTCTCTAACTTCAGACGTTCCACCTTGAAACAATTTATCTTTCTTTCCCCAGTGTAGCAAAATTGACTAAAGACTTCATCTAGAAGATAACCATCCAAAGACTCTTTCCTTTGATCATTAGAACCATTCTCCCACTAATTCATATACATTTATTCATCTCCAAATTATATCCGTTCATATTTTTATATATAGTTGTATGTATAACAATATTCTTTTCCAGCTTATTTCTCCCTTTTTCATAAACTTTCTTAGTTTTGTAGATTCTCCTTTCAAACCCAGGCCACGCTCTTCAAATCTTCCGGTCTGCTTCTGTGAGATTCTGCTCTAAATTAAACATTCTTGAACATGAAACAACTGGAATTCACACCAGCTTCTCACAGCTCTTACCACTGAGAAATAAAGATTACAACCAACTAAACAATCCACTTGTTTAATATAATCCAGAACATTTATTTGTAATATCAGATTTTAATACTATTTGAATTCATTCATTTCAAGTTTATTTTTGCCTGACAAGCCAACTAAGCAGCACCTCTTTTTATTTAACATGGAATCACAGAATCCCAGGATGGTTTGGGCTGGAAAGGACCTTGAAGACCATGGGCAGGGACACCTTGTTGCTCAACATTCTACATATTTTTTTCCACATTTCTGCCCAAATGATTTCATCAGCTGAAAGCTTCCCTTGGAAAAGAATTATCTGGAGGTATTTGTTCTGTTTGACTTTCCTGGGTGGTGCTTTCACTCTTCTGTCAGTGGGGCTTTGTATCAATGTCAACAGGAGCTCGAGGGTTCTCCACCTGCCAGGAACAGGCGAGAGAATTTCAAAAATACGGGGGAAAAATTCAGTGATATCTAGAGTAGCTTAATTAGAAATTTTAAAGATGCTACAAGTGCTTTCCTCAGAGCACTTCCTGCTCTCTGCTCTGTGCTGTGGATCCAGGAAGAGCCACAGAACAAACCTGGGTTTTCTCATCCACGGGGCTGATTTCATCTCGTTGCGCACAATAACGCGTCCCAAACAACCCCAGACATGCAGAGGGTTTTTCGGGGTTGTGTTTCTAAATTCTAGAGCCAATTTCAGCTGAGAAAGTTCCACCTGAGATGCTGGTTGGAGAGTTTATCCAGAGGGAATGTGCTTGGCAGCTGTGTGAAGGAGGTGAAGGAGCTGCTCCTCACAGCCGGAGTGTAGAGTCTGCTCTTCACTCTGAGAACACTCTGAGAGAACAATTACACTAAAAAAAAAATCACATTTTTCTTGCTCATAGAAAAATTAATGTGCATTTCTCCTTGGGTTTGGTAACCAAGTAGGATTAACAGTAATAATATATAATGGTATAGAGTATTGTATTATAATAGTTTAATTAACAGTGGCATCAGTTAAAACATTGCAGTTTTCCTCAAAATAAATGTTCCTCAGGAATCACAGCCCTCAGTGATGGTGCATTTCCTAAATTTAATTATCCAGGGATAATTTTTACAAAGGAAAAACTCAAGAGCCCACACTGGAACAACTTAAAGAACTGTTCAAAGCCTAGAAATTAATTAGGAATGAAATTACAATTTTCATGTGATCACTGCCAGCTTGGATTTGGGTTTTCTTCATTTGCATCATCATTCCTGTCCTCAGCTTTCCCAAGGACCACAGCAGGGGAGTTGAATCGCCCAGGATTTGAGCTCCACCTTCGTGTTCAAGCACAAACCCAAATCCATGGAGCCTCCGGGGCACCAGGAAATCGCAGGAAATCGGAACGTCCTGTCCTAAACCCCTGAGTCCAGGGAGGAATCTCCCCTCTGGCAGCAATTTAGGAAAAGCCCGGCAACCCTAAATCCTAATCCTGTTCCAGCAGGACAATTAAAACCCTCGTTAAATTCTTATCTTCACCCAGCTTCCCGGAACACCCAAATGTCCCATATTTGCATAGAGCTCATGTGGATGATTTAGGGCCGGATCCAAACAATTCTCCTCCCCAAATCATTCCCGAGTTCTTTGACACCCTCTGATGGCCCTTGAGTGCCCTGCTCTCCTGCCTTCCTCCTCCTTCCCCCACAAAGAATCCTTCTCACCAAGGGTGGAGCTACCCACCCTCATCCCTCAGTCTCACATCTCTCATGGGGGGAAAAAAAAAATAGAAAAATTGGGTACTTGCAGCGAGATTTTTGGTGAAATATTCGATATAATTCAAAATTTTCTGGAAAGGATATTCGGGATGCTGTCCTTCCCACCCCCACATGCATCTCCTCCGAGCTGGGATCAGTGTCTGCTTCCCAGCAAGAAAAATTAGCAGTTTTAAAAGGAGTTTTAAAAGTTGGATTAACATAAAACTGCAAAGACTGTTAAGAAAAAAACAAGTCAGTGTTACTAAAATAAAAGATTTTCTAAAAATCTCACTTGGCTGGGGTTTAAGTGAACAGGATCCTTTTAGTCCTTTCCTTCCACAAACCTGATTTTTCTTGCAAACTAGCTTTGCAAGTAAAACAAGTTTTGGATTAATATTTTGGATTACTATATCCAAAAATGGATATATTGATTTTTAAATAAAATTAATTAGACGGAAATAATAATTATTTAATTTTAATGCCGGAAATTGAAACGTGAGCCTCAATCTAGACACTCTCAGGTTTGCTCAGTCCACATTTGAATGGTAAAAAAATCAAATCAACCCTCTCAGAGAGTTTTATTTTCTAGACAATCAAAAAACTCCAGAATGCTCCAAGATGCACAAATATAGTTCAGTCACTTCCACAAATAAGGTTCAGTTTATAAGGATTTGTCATCATTACTGGACTAAAGGACTTCAGTTATGAAACTGCCTTACAAAACATCAGGAAATTCAACGACCACATTTGGAAGATTTACAAGGGCTTTGCACCAAGAGGTTAAATGCACTACAAATACCAATGCATGTATTCCTTCAGTGAAATACAGTGCATTTCTGTGCAAAAAATACATTAAAATGTGTATTCCTAAACAAAGTCAAGTACAACGAGCTAAATTTTAAGATCTGTCGTCTTCACGGCCTTTAAAAACCTTTGAGAAAGAGATTCTATTAGAAATAACTCCCTTAAAAACATGATTTTTGATTCTTCATCAACACCACAGGAAGGTTTTTAAACAGCCAACGTCATTTTCTCAAAGCTTGTAGAGGCTGGATCTACAAATGGAAGATTTCAGGAAAAAAAACATCCAGAAAACCAAGTGGAAAGCACAAGCAAACGGATTTACATGAACACCCCGGTCACAAGAAAGTGGATAAACTCCATCCTCTTCTACATCCATAGGCTGAAAAGACTCCACGGAAAACAAAACAAAGCAGCACAAAATGACAATTTAACAGGAAACACCGAGTTCGGTGGAACTTTCCCTGTGGAAAAGCCGCCCCCCGCCCGCCCCGGACCCCTGACAGCTCCATTCTCTAGGCACAAACACACAAGGACAATCTCTAAGACCAAAGACAGCAGGGTGAAGGAAAAGGTCTCTGCAGCCATTCCTGCAGCTTCCAAAGGGTTCATTTTCCCTGCTCCAAGTGCCTCCACAGGCTCAGAGTCAGCAGAGCTCAGCCACGCCAGGAACTTCCCAACCTTGTGGAGCAGGAGCCAGAACCAGGCTCAGCTGATATTCCAGGTCTAGTGGCTTCTACCAATATTTACAATGAGGTGGAATCTTCATGACCAGAGCTGGGCGTGCCTGGTCACTAAATATTAATTGGATCCCTATTTACATTCCTGCCCCACTTCCATCCTCCCAAAAAACTCAGATTATCCACGGCCCTCAAGGCAGAAAGTCCTCCTTTATCACCTTTCTCACCCTTTGGTTTTGGGTGGACTCACCAAAAATGCAGCAGTCCAAAAACAAGCCCTGGGAGGCTGGAAGGTGCCAATCATTCCAGCAAGATTTACAGGCCCTACATTTTGCTCAGGTTTTCAAGAGCACCAAGGAGCCAAAACCACAGCAGGATTTTCAGAGGAGCTCAACTCCAAATGTGGCACCACCGTAAGTTGTCCCTTCAACGTCCCTTAATTCAGATTGACTAAAACAGGGGCTCTAGAGCAAGGAATTTTGTCAAGGTCTTGTCCTGTGTTCCAGCTCCTACAAACTCAAATTTCCAGCTGACCTGGAACAGGGATGACTGAAACTCACACAAATTAAGGGACAGAAAATAAAAGCAGCACATTGTGTGGTGACACTCATCAAGAACTTGGACCAGACCACTCCAAAAGAAGTCTCTTTACCTTCTGCTCTTTTCAGCGGTCACCAGTAATGCGAATTCTTTGAAAAGAACTTTGTTTCTTCTTTCCTCATCCTACCTGGTGTGGCAATGAACCCTTGGCTGCACTTGTGAGAGCAGAATCACCTCTCACAAATAAATCTGGCGTGGCAGTGGGACTGTTTCACTGCTGGATGAAGCTGAGGGAGAAGCTGAATTGCTCTTTTACAACGTGTACAAGAAAAGCATGAGGTATGAAGAAAAAAACCTGGTTAAATCGGAGGGCTCTTGGGTTTTTTAGGGTTGCCAAGTGGAAAATCTTTACACCAAAACCCTCAAGAAACAGCACCAAGTGGGAGGAACTGCTCACTCTTTGTCAGCCAAATCTGTCTACAGAATTCTGCTCCTGCCAAAAAGACTCATCAAATTTGCCTTTTCATGAAACACTTAGGAACAGCAGAGTGAAGAAGCATTAACAGTCTTATTTCACAGTAGATTTCAGTTTTGTCCCTTTGTCAGGGAACAGCAGGTCACCCCTAAGCAAACAGGCTTTCTGCTGGTGCTGGGTTTTCTTCTAAAGCTTCCCAGCCTCAGTTTTGATAGCTCTTAAAAACTTGCTGCTGGAAAGGTGACAAAATCTCACCTCCTTTGAAAAATCTTTAGCTGCCTCAGCAAAGAAACAGGAGGTCCACAGTGGAGTTGGTTTTTTTTTTTAAATAAATAAATATTGGATAAAATCACAAAACATGAATCATGAGAGGATCCCTGAATTCTAAAAGAAATTGCAGGAATAGAGAAAGAAAAGGATTCCAAAAGGGCATTCAGAGCTCTTTCACAGCATAGCTCAGATATTTCACTGCTCCTCAGCTACACCAGGTGTGGATCTGGTTATTCAATCTGCCGCAGTCAGAATTCCCAAGGAACCTGCTTGACAGCTTTTAACTCCTGTTGTAAAAAGCTCAAAAGAATTTGGGCTTTTCTCTTAGTCCTGGCCACTAAGACACCATTATTTGTGCTTAATATTTAAGCCAAGACTACTGATAGCTGAGTGACATTAAAGACACAGCTGAAGATCTACAGCCTGAGCTCTTAGGAGAGGAAGATGCAGCAAAAATTCAGAAAGAGAAGCTTGATCTCTAAATTCCTGCAATTAATTATGTGAAATAGATTTATTCTTCCTGTCTATCCTTTCAGCAGCAGCATATTTTTGTTGCTTTGTTTTGTTGGGGTTTTTTTTTGTTGTTATCCTGGTTTTTCTGCCCTGGTTTCCAGGTCAAATCCAGTCTCAGCAAACATTTATGGTTCATAATTTAGATAACACTGTCCTAAGACAGAAGGATCACAGATTATCTTGGAAAAGTCCCAAGGTAAGAGATGTAAACCACATTTCATGTCATCTTCAGAGAAAAAGCTGGTCCCCCTTTCAGATCAGGGATTAAGGACCATGACTCATTTGAAGAAACCTGTCCCCAAAACAACCCAGAGGTGTTCCACCTGCAAAACCAAAACCAGGAGGCAGAGAAACTGCTCAAGTCCAACCTCTGTGAGCCCCAGACAGAAGATTCTTCACAGATTTCTGGTGCACAGCACTGAAAACTTAAAAAGTATTAAAAATTCCAATTCTCCACGCAATTTAATTAAAAAACAGAATAATAAAAACCAGCACAGTGTCACTGATTGATCAAATGTGCAGTTTTCTGTCTCAGACGCTGCCAGGGAACCTCCCAGTGCTCCCCCTCTCCTCTCACTGCTACATCAAAGTCTCCCTGTCTGACAAACTCCGGTGGATTTCCTGCTTGTCTTCGCCATCATCATCCTCAGCTGGGTCGTTTTCCTCTCCAGACTCCACATAGATGGGCCAATCATTGTCAGCATCCCCTTTTTCCTGCCCTTCCGAGGCCGTTTCCACGAGGCTGAGGTTGATGGGCATGGAGTCCTCGTGGGTGGTGGTGACACAGGTGCAGCTGTCGCAGAGCCCGAAGCGCCGCAGCCCCTGGGACAGGCTGTTGGTGAAGGTCCTCCTGCAGCCCTTGCAGATGATGGGCTTGTTGGAGCGATGGACCTGCAGGGAAAACAGCAGACTTGGGGGAAAAAAGGCAATTTGCTGGTTTGGAGAGATTGCCAGAACAGGGGAACAGCCACACTTCAGCTGAAGGGGTCCCGTCGTGACTCTGGCCTCAAAAAATTTGGGCTACCCAAGTGTAAGAATCAGGGAACGGTTTGGGTTGGAAGGGACTTGAGGCTTGTCCAGCCCATGGACACCTTCCACAATCCCAAGCTCTCAGGTCCAACCTGGCCTGGGACACTTCCAGAGATGGGGAATCCACAGCCTCACCACCCTCCCAGGGCAGAATTCCTTCCCAAAATCTAATCTAAGAGATTGGGAGAACGAAACACCCAAATCCTTATTTTGGAAGAGAAATATCAAACATCCAATGAACCAAAACAAGGAACCAAATATTATCATTAACTGAAAACCTTCTCTCGCATTGGCAGCACTCATTTCCTTCAGGAAATACAACTGGAAAACGCCAAGAAAACCTTTGAAATGAATTCCCTGGTGGTTATGGGTCTTGGGTTGCAGTGCAAGATGTAACCAGAAGTATATTCTGTAATCATCTGCTGAAACTGGGAGCAGGGAGATTTCCTCTGTTAATGGTACAGCTGTTNGAGATTTCCTCTGTTAATGTTACAGCTGTTAAAAAAACAGCTGGGGCAGTTTTCTTTATCTCTTCCAGGACCCATCCTCTGCCCAGGGAGAGATCTGTGAATGGGCCATGGAGTCTCACTGCATCATCCCATTGGGAGAGGCTCCACCCAGGGGGAGGAGCCAAGCATTCCTACCTGGATAAAATCTCAGCTTTGGAACACCAAAGCAGCCTTTTCTCCACTGGATTCCCAGAGGAAGACCAGGCCCATCTACACCACCACTGGACATTCAGAGAAAACCACACCCTTTCTACAGGACCATTGCCTCTGCCACTCCAGGAGGGCTGCAGCCATGACTTAATGGGACTTCTACCAACACCCTGACCCGCAGGGCGTCAGCTTGTATTCTGACTCTGCCAGCTGTTTGTCTTTTTACATTTCTGCATTTTAACTCTCCTCATAAAGAACTCCTATCCCCGCCCCCACACCTTCACCCAAGAACCCTCTTAATTTCAAAACTACAAGAATCCGGAGGGACGGGCTTCACATCCCCCATTCCAAAGGGGGTCTCCTGCCTTCCTGGGCGGACACCTGTGGTTCAGACCGGGCCGCCGGGGCCGCGGGGACTCACGCTGAGGGCGTGGCTGCGCAGGTGCTCCTGGCGGGTGAAGCGCTTCCCGCAGGTCTCGCAGGGGTACGGCCGCTCCCCGGTGTGCGAGCGGATGTGCCGCTTGAGGATCCCCTTCTGCTTGGCCGTGTAGGGGCAGAACGGGCACTTGTGCAGCTTGATGGGCACCACCAGCACGTCACCTTGGGGATAAAAACACACGGGGTTAGCTCGGGCGCGTCCGGAGCTCTCCTCGTGCCGCTCGCTGCGAAGCTGAGGTGGCAGCTGCGCTTTCCGCTCCCGGCCTGCTCGCCTTACCTGGGGTTTCCTCAGCTGGTGCCGTTGCAGAATTCATGCAGCTGCAGTGCCCTGGAAAATCAGCCTGTCTGTTGCTCACGACAGCGAAACAAGTTTATTTTATTTTAAGAAGCCGTTTAATTAAGTACCAAAAATCTGCTTTTAGTGCAGTGGGGTCTCTGCTCCATCTCAGCCACTTCCTTTTTTTAAAATTATTAAGCCATTATCGTTAAACAGCACCACAAACAAAAACCTTTAACACAACCTGCAGGCAGGAATAGCACATTTTGTCCATGTGCTTTCATATTTAGATATGAAAATATGACTCTGTGTTTCTACTGCCTTCCTGTTGGGAACAACGAGATGAAATACTCCAATATATTTCCTGACAGTATTTCACTGGTCCTAAAACCAAACCACAAGTAGTACACAATTTATGGAGTCAGGTGCAAGAATTAAATTTGAATATCCCATTTTACAGAAACGTGGGCATTGCCAAGTTTTTCAGCACCAGCCCAGCTTCCCTCCCAGAAGAAAGGTGGAGATGTGATGCCAAAGGATTAATTTTCCCTGTTCCAGGCCCTGATTCAGGGAAATGTTTTGTGTGTCAAGCAGGTGAGGCTGCAGAGCATCCTTTGTACTAAGGTTTATCCAACCCACTATCAAAAAAGGTGTGTCTGGTATTAATGATGTGAATGAGTCAGCTCACCCCGTTTTGGAGCTTCCCAAGGGATTGCAAATCCCTGTTGGGCATTTAGAGCTTCATAAAAACCCCAACCAACCCAGTTCTTAGTCCTGTCTTGCTTCAAGTGCTCTACAGGTGCCTGTTCCTCCCTTCTGCTGTGAAAGATGACTGGAACAGAGGTGGACGCTTGAAAAGAAGCGATATTTATCTCATCTCTTAACCTGAGAGCACCATTCTTTTATCAGGGCTTTGTATTTCTCATTTCTGGTGCCTTGTGAAGAAGCTGAGGCAGCAGCATCACTGAAAGCTGAGAAACTCCCACTCTCCTCGCTGCTACAAAGTCCTGTTTTAGCACAGAAGCAGAAGGAATGGAAGGTTTGGTTTCTTTTCCCTCACTCCTACTCAAAACCCATCTCCCACTCACATTTCTGACACATTGTAAGGACTCCTGATGTTCCCTATCAAACTCTGGAGGCATTTCCCTTTTAATGACTCACGAACAGCCTGGAGATGTTGAGAGAGGATAAAAAGAAGTGGAATTTGTGTGTTGGATGTTCTTGCCTTGCCACACGTCAAAAAGCACCAGCGGGAGTAAAACCCTGCATTTGTGATTTTATCAGTGCCCTGCTTGAAAGCAGTGAGAGGATTCGTCACTTTTATTGGCTTTAAAGCCACACAGGCAGCTTGAGCTGGAGATGACATGAAAATAAATTTGCTGGCTAGAGTCAGTGCCAGCCCTGTAGTATTTGTCACATCCTCAGCACCTGTGGCACTCGCAGTTTGTCAGAGCCACCTCCTGTCCTCACAAGGCTGTTTGGATAAGGCACTTATGAAGAACCAGATAAAATGCCCAAATCTTTATTGTCCACATCAGGAGAAATGCACACGGGCATGATTTTCTTCTTTTCCAGGTGCCCGACAGCGCTGCCAGGAAATATCCCTGAGATATTCCAACTGGTGCTGGGCTCGGGGCAGCTGAAAAGTGAAAAAATCCTCATCTTTATGCTACACCACAGAGCTGAAAGCTTTCAGTGCTCCTAATGGACTTGTAGGAATCCCTCGGTGTTGGACAAAACTGATTCCTGCCCTCTGAAGTTCCAAGCAGGAGCAAACAGAGCAGCACTGGCAGGAGCTGTGATGGAATGAGCTCCTCCTGCTGCACCAGGTCCTGCAGCAGATCCCTCCTGTGGCAGCCCAGCTCTTTGTGACCATCAGGAGGGAAAAATTCTATTTAAAAATGGACCTGCCATTCAACGAGATCCCACTGAGTTTGTTTATTAAAGAATCACCCCAAGTGGAGTCTGGGGGTGATTTGGGAGCTGCAGAGCTGTCAGGAATACTCACCTGCCACGGGCTGCACCGAACAAACGAGTACAGCTGCTTTCAAAGTGCACAACACGAGTTTATTTCACCGTGCCAAAATATTCAGCAAAATATTCTCGAACAAGAGTAACAAAAGAAGCGGCCCAACAAAGCTGTTCCCTCCTCCAGCGCACAGCCTCTCACGAGTCCTCTCACCTGTGTCCTCACCATACCAGTCGCTGTGAATGTCCACCATGGAGCTCATGGCTACTCCTGCATCCTCAGCCCTACCCTCAAATCCCCGGACAAAGTGATGCACCACGTCCTCCTTCCTCGGGGCCGAGCTGTTGCGCAGCAGAGCCTCCAGGAACTGCTTCATGTGGTAATTATTGCAGGCCAGCTCCACGGGCTGCCCCTCTTCCATCTGCTCCAGCGACAGCGGCGCGGGGTACTGGGCCAGCCGCTCGCCCGCCTCCGCCTCCGCCTCGTCGGGGTCGAACTCCACCTTGGGTTCCACCCCTTTGGGCAGCGAGGACTCGCTGCTCAGGGCCACCAGCTCCAGGGGGTGGCAGCTGCTGCAGTCCCCGCAGGGAGGGTCCCGCTGGCATTCCGGAATCCTCTCCTTCTCCTGCGGGGAGCACGCGGAGGCCGAGCTCTTGGAGCCCAAGGAGGTGCCTTCCCTGGCTGAGCTCCCGCTGTCAGCCTGGTAAAAAGCCGCTTCCCTCTCGATTTTCCTGCAGATGTCCAAGGAGGACCTGATGTAGGTTTTGCAGAAGTTGACCACGTCGGTCATCTGCAGGTAGCTGGCGGCGGACATCACCTCGATCACGTTGTCGCCGCACAGATCCAGCTTCCCGGAGTAGAGGAAATCCAGGATGATGGAGAAAGCCTCGGAGGTGACGATGTCCAGCGAGGCCGTGCTGTGGCGGCCGCTGTCCTGGATGTAGTGGATGAGCAGCGCTCGGAAGTAGCCGCTGTTGGCGAACAGGATGTTCTTGTGGGCTTTGAAGATCCTGCCCTCCACGATGATGCTGCAGTCGCAGAAGAAATCCCGCTTGCGCTGCTCGTTCAGCTCCCCCAGCAGTTTGGTGTAGTACGACTGCACCTCCATGGCTGTGCCGGGAACAGAGCGAGCCGTCAGCACCGGCACGGCGGGGACACCGCCACTGCCACCCCCTCCCAGCGCTGTAGGGACACCGGGGGTACCGGGACAGGCAGAGCCGCGCCAGCGCAACGGAGACACCGCCAAGGATCGTCCTGCCCGGCCCCGGGGGTCCGTCCCGCCCGGTACCGGGGGTTCCACACCCCTCCAAGGACCGTCCCGCCCCGTACCGGGGGTCTCACGCCACGCCAAGGTCCGTCCCTCCCGGTACCAGCATCCCCTAGAACGCCAAGGTACCGGGAGCCCTCCCTGCTCCAAGGACCGTCCTTCCCAGTACTACCAGCATCCCCTAGAACGCCAAGGTACCGGGAGCCCTCCCTGCTCCAAGGACCGTCCTTCCCAGTACTACCAGCATCCCCTAGAACGCCAAGGACCACCCTGCCCGGTCCCGGGATCCCCCGGCGCGCCAAGGACCGATCTCCCCGTGGCGGCATCGCCCAGGACCGGCCTGCCCGGTTCTAGGACCCCTCCCTGCTCTAAGCACCGCCCTGCCCGGTCGCGGGGTGCCCCGGAACGCGCCCCGCCCGCTCCGGGGAGCGCTCGGTGCCCATCGCTCACCTCCGCCCGGCCGCGCTCCCGGCCGCGCTCCCGGTCCCGCCCGGCCGCCGTAC
>WAAG01064826.1:16939-33628 GCA_013390105.1 Tichodroma muraria | reverse complement strand
GTCGCCCTCGCCTCTCACCGGCGTCCCGGGCGCTCCCGGGGCTGAGGGCGGCGGGCCCGGCGCGGCCGCTGAGTCATCCCGGGGCTGCCCCGAGGCGCGGGAGGCCTTCATGGGGCTCTCGGTGAGGGCGGCCCGGGGGTTTTGACCGCTTCGGGCGGCGCCAGCAGCGGCTGCGGGGAGCTGAGGGGTGGGGCGGGAGCTGCGGGGGTCCGTGGTGAAATATCCCGGGTTTGGGGGTGTCAGGGCTGCAGAGCCCCGGAGCTGGGTTGTGAGAGCCGTAAGAGCCCGGTTTCGGGGTGTCGGTGCTGTAACTTTGGGGTGTTTGGGGCTGTCCCTGGCTGTCAGATCTCCGCTCCGTTTAAATTCCCGGATAACTGCTCCGTTTAAATCCTGCCCTCTCGCAGAGCTCAGGCGCTCAAGTGAGAATGCAACAAACCTCTTGGCAGTTCTGCTAACCCAGCCGGGCTTTAAGGGGTTGCTGTGACTTTTATTAAAATAAAGCTTCAGCCCTCAGTGTCGCCGTGCACGTGCTGGGCTGTCCCTGTGTCACCGTGTGACGCTGCTGGGAAGGAGTGCAATCTGCAGGCAGGTCTCTGTCCCCTGCAAAGAAATCCCCGCTCGGTGTTGCCCCTTCAAAAAGTGCTTTATTTCCAGCAGCTGTTTGTTTTGATGTGCCTGGTGTGGGAGGTCTCAGCTCGGGGAGGAGAGGTGCCTTTTTGGGTTTTGGTTTGGTTTTTTTTTTTTTTTGAGGGTTCCTGTAGGAAGACAGGGTTTGGAAGGATGAGGTGGAAAAGCTAAGCCTGTAGCAGCCGTGTTTTCCTTAAAATTGAGTGAGGATCTTCTGGAAATAAGGATTTAAATGTTTCCATTTTCCACCTGCAGTGTTGTCTTTTAACCAGAGCTGCTTCAGAAGCTTAATGGCTTTCAAGTTGCAAGTTTAGGTTGGATATTTGGAAGAAATTCTTTGCTGTGAGGGACTGGCATGGAATTCCCAGAGAAGCTGTGGCTGCCCCATCCCTGGAATTATCCAGGCCAGGCTGGATGGGGCTCAGAGCATCCTGGGATGATGGAAGGTGTCCCTGCCCATGCCAGGGGTGGCACTGGATGAGCTTCCAGCTCTTTCCAAACCGGGGGTTCAGTGAAGCTTCAGAAATGCCCTGTGAGCTGGGATTTTGCTTGTCAGGATCTCATCAGGAACTTTTCTGCCGCCTCCAAACCCTCCCGTGGCGTTCCAGGAGGAGTCAGTGACCACGTCCTTGTGTGGCTGCTGCACCTCCCAGCCCTGAGCAGCTTTGAAATCTTCATTTATGGCTTGAGATGGAAAGCCTGGACTGGCAGCTCTGAGGAGAGAAATGCCCTGGGGCCAGGTGGGAATGTCTGGAAACTCTTGGAGCAGTTTTATGTGGAGCTGAGAAGTTTGTGCACAGGAGCTTCCCCTTCTTCCCATCTCTGTAAGAGTTTAATATCCCCCTTGTTTGAATTATCCTCATGTAACTTTATTGTTTTTAAACAAGCTAAGGCTGGGCTTTTTTCATTATTTTAAGTTAACGGTACTGTTGGAAGTTGTCATCAATTCATTCCTTGTTTGCCGTGCAAATGACATCTTTAAATGCCTTTTTTAGTGCTGTTTAACCCATGGAGCAGTAGCAATGCTCAATTCTTAATAAAACTCCCCTGGCTGATGAATTGAACAGTTAATTGGCTGCTTTGCTTTGTTTGCTTTAATTCAGGAGAGCAAACATGAACTTTGTCAAGGGGGAGAGTTTGAACATTAAAATCCTGCAAGAGTGAAAGTCCTGATTCCCTCAGGCTTTCAATTCTGGGGCTTCTGAGGTCCAGATAAATCTGCTTAGCAGATCACACAGTCCTGTTTGTTTCTGAGGCAAGGCACACGTTGGAAGGGATGGATTTATTGGAATTTTATATCCCTCTGTAATTATCTCTGAGTGTTTCTGGTGGGTTTTAATCTGTAGCTTTCCCGGGTCGAGTTTGAGTGGATTCAGGTGAAGTTTTTCCCTGGTTTAGGGGCTGTTCCAAGCTGACACTTGTGCTTGATCAGTCCATTTTAAAAGAAATCTGCACGTTCAGAATGGATAAACCAACTTGAAGAGCACAAAAGCCCTCAAGTTTTGGGATGAAAAGATCAAATCAGGAGGAGGGAGCGTTGAGAACTGGATTGAGGAGTTGGTGGGTTCTTTTTCCATCAGGGCAGGGACATTCCAAAGGGATTCCTAATCTTGTCTTGACCCTCGGGAATGAGAAGCAAACTCTGTCTGACAGTGAATTTCCCCCCAAGAGCATTTTTGCCTCTCCCTTCCCCCTCGCAAGCCGCACATTCCAGCGGTGTTATCACATCCCCGGCTCCCGGGAAGCCAGAGAGCTGCGGGGATCAGGGATTTACAGCACAGCGTGTCCCAGGACAGCTCTGGAAGAGCCTCTCTGGGAGTTTGGTGGTGCCAAAAGCTCTGTGAGAACAAACCAGGCCTGCCCCAGCGTCAGCACAGCAGAATTCTGCCCCTTTCCCAGGGTTTAACTGCGGCTGGGGGATTCCAGGGTTGTAGGGACAGCCCAGACTGGCGATTATTTGACAGGATTTTTTTGTGTAGTTCTTCTGTTGTTTAGCTTCCTTTGCCCTCTGTCTTCTGATCAAACAAAGTGATTTTTTTTCCTTTTATTTTTTCCTATTAATTCACTGCAAAGCTGTCGGTGACAGTAAAAAAAATGTGGTTTTGACTGATTTCTGGTAGCAGCTCAGAGCTGTCTTTTTACACATTAATTCAACTACTTTTATGTATTTATTCATTTGATTGGTATTTAAGTAGTACAGATGATTGATTTAGTCTTCTTCTTCTAGGGTTTCAATTCACTTAATAAAGTTGTCCTGGACACATTTTTTTTCTAGGAGAGTCCTCTGGAGATGTTAATTATGTTAGGAAGGGATGGGAGGATCCTCTGGGATTTCAGGGAAGTGGACAAATAGCAGGAATGAGATTTGCCCCGTGAAACTCAGCAGTTCACTCCATTTATTTTGCTGCAATTTGTCGAATTTAGAGGAGTTTAAATTGTAAATCCCAGAGAAAACTTGGGTGGAAAGGGCCTTTGGAGGTCACCTGAGAGCTGGGAACGTCCCCAGCGGGCACTAATTGCCAGATTAGCGCTGATGAAGTTCCTCAAGTGTATTTATTTACACTCCCATAATTCCCCAACCCTTCCCCTCTGCAAAGAGCAGCTGCCAGCCCTCCTGGCCGGGCTGGGTGTTCACAGCCACCTTTGGAAGATTCCCTGTGGAACATTCCATGTGGGAAAGGGCGTCTGGGCTTCGGAAGAGCCGTGTCAGGTCTGGCAGTGGAGCCCCGTGCTTCGTCCTGACTCAGCAGCACAAGTCCTGCAGTGACTCAGCTCCCAGGATTCAATCAGCAGCTGAATAAAATGTTGGAAGCAAATGCTTCTTGTCTTGCAGAAAATTGGGAAGAGGCAGGGTTGGATTCCCCATCCAGGAACATCCAGAAGCCGGCAGAGTAACGACTCTGGAATTAGAGTTTCCTGCCGTAGCTTGTGGTGGCTTTGCAGGGATTTGAGTGCTCTGCTGAGCCTTCAAAGTCAAACTTTCACCCCGTTTTTCCTTTCTTTTAAGTGGGAAATACCTTCTCATCCTCCAGTTTATGAGGGTGGCAACTTGGACTCGTAATTCCTTGACAGCTGGAGGATTTATTTTCCACTCAGTGAAGCCAAGAGGGGCCAAATTTCTTCCAGCTCCTGAGGGGGTTTCCTTTGCACAGGAAATTGGGAAGGTGTTGTTCAGTTTCACTCTTAAGTTTGAAATGCAAATACTGATTTTTCTATTTATTTTTTTTTTCTTGCTGGGGCTCTGAGTGAAGTTCACTAATCCAGAGGGATACAAAAGGCACCATTTGGGGACCTGTGGGATTCTAAAGCACAAGGGATGTTTTGTCTGAGGTGGATCAGAACTTTTTTAAATGGAATGAATCTTGCAGGATTTGTTGTTTTCTCGAGTGAACTCTCTGAGGTTCTGAGTTCAGTGTCCACTGGCACTTCTGTAAAAGCAAATTTTTCCAGAGTAAAAGTGAAAAGCTGTGGCTGGAGTCTCTTCCCTGCATCACTTCCTTAGGAGCAGAGGATTCCTTCCCCATTCCTGACAGCCCAGATGCTCCCAGATCCTGATTAATGGGTTTGGGGATATTCCCTCCCGTGGAATTGGAGTTTAGAGTTAACACAGGTGAACTGGATGTTTGGCACTGAAACATTCCGAACACAGATTTGTGCTTTAGTCCATGGATTTGGTCCTGCTGCAGTCCAGAGCTCACTGTGAGGTCCTGATCCTGCATTTCTCACACCCACTGCCATGGAAATGGGGTGGAATGTCCCAAATCAGCATTCTCGTGCCATTAAAGCGCTGCCAGAGTTGATGGGCTGAGAAAAATCAATGGAACTCATCTGCAGGGATAAACAGTGGGATAAAAATCAGGGAATTTTGTGACAGCCAGCCCTGAAGAGTTATCTTTGGGGTTTCCCTGAAGGGTGACAGTTCTTGATGTTCTGGGACAAAAAAAAAAACCCCAACAAAACCCTTAAATGACAAGGTGCTGAGTGTCCCCGAGTCCGGCTCTTTCTGATCCAGCTGAGTTTGGAGGCAGCTGAACTGTCATGTGTCACTTGGCTATTTATGGGGCTGCCTGGTAATCCTGTGTACCCTCACTTTTCCTTCCTCCTTTTCTTCAAAACCACCTTTTAATTGGAGGCTTTGATTTCCAAAAAGAGGATTAAAATTCTTAAATTGTTTGGAGAATTAAGCTGTCAACTCTTACTCTTCCGTGTGGCTGCATGAGCCACAAGGGGGTGGAAATTTAAATAAAAACGTAACAGTGGTGCTTAAATACATTTTCTGAATTAAAATCTACATCTGGGTGACACCTGCCTGTTGTATGGTCAGATATAAACCCCTAAAGCCTGTAGATTTCTCTCTTTTTTGGTGTCTTTTTAGCTGGTTTTGGGAAATCATAGAACCGAAAGTCTTTTGTTTCATCTCCTGTTAAAACATGAATTTTTTCCAGTTGTTTTCTCTCTCCTTAGTAATGAAAAGCTGGATATTTGTATTTAGTAGATGTTTTTTCTCAGGCTCGCTGTGGATTTTCGGGTCTGACGCTTCTCCAGTTGATCTTGGAAAGGCTCCAGAGTGGCTGGAAGCTGTTGATAAGTGGGACTGAAACTTTCTGTGAGCCATGGGGCTGAGGGTGCCTCAAGCTTGAAATGAGGAGATAAAACTGCAGGCTTCCACAAACTTCCACCTGCCCTTAGCAGCTGGGAAAAAAACCCAAAATGCTGATTTTCAAATGAGTTCTGAAGGAGTAACTTGCTTCGGGGCTAGTTGGGCCTCTGAGGTTTATCCTGAGAAAGGCACAGATGTGGAAATAATGTCAGAAGTGGGAGAGCTTGGGGAGTTTTTGCCGTGCTCAAAGCAGGGGGTTGAAAGTTGCCATCCTTCCCTGCTTCAGCTGTGCCAGATCCTGGAGTGTCCCTTCCCTGGCTGGGAGGGAAACTCTGAAGGAATCACGTTGGAACTGCTGCATTCGTCAGCTCGGAAGCAGCAGCAGAAGTAGGTCAGGTCCTGAACACCTGGTGGGACACACGTGGCCTGTCCCTCACCCACAGCTCCTCTCTGTTGTTGTTATAAACTCAATGCCTTCATTCTGTGGGGTTTTTGCTCTCTGGGAAAAAAACGATAGCAGGGAAATAAGAATTCCTGCTGAAAACCAAAGGCACTCGGAGCAAATCAATGTATTTCATCTGGTTATTCCATGCATTGTGCACATGGGAAGGCCACACGGGAGCAGCGACAGGAGCCCTGAGGCAGAATTCCTCCTTTTTTCACAGAAAACTATCGAATGAAGAGCTACAAGAACAAAGCCCTAAATCCCGAGGAAATGCGCCGGAGGAGAGAAGAGGAGGGGATTCAGCTGCGCAAACAGAAACGAGAGCAGCAGGTAACTGTCACCTTGAGCAGGTCCTGCTCAGCCTTAACGCTGCCCAGATCGTGCTGCTGCCTAGCTGGAATCATCAAGGATCTCTGCATTAAAGTTTGTTGGCATCACTTACTCTTTCTGTTCTGATATCTCGCTTTTTTCTCTTTTTTTTTTTTCCTCTGGACTCAGCTCGCATGGAGAGTTTTCCAAGTGTTTTGTTCTTGGGCTACTCGAGGCTTTTTGTTGTTGTTGTTGTTGTTCACAGATCCTTGATTTTAAAGGTGGTGGCGGTTTTTTTAGATATAATTAGTGAATGGGATTATTTCCTGGAGGAACAAGAAGAGCAAGTGAAAGTATGGCCTGCATGTATTTCTTAACCCTGAAGGAAGTTTTAAATTTCTTAACCCTTGAAGAAAGTGTATTTCTTCAAGGGTTAAGAAATTTTAAATCCACAACTGATACATGTGGAACTAAATATTTGCTTTATTAGCACCTTACCCAAGCTGCTTTTTTCCTGATTTTGGTCAAAATCTGCACTTGCCTGCCCCGGTGGCTCAGTGATTTGGGCATTTGCATATCTGAGAGCAAGGTTTGTGTGCCAGACTAGCCCTGAGAGTGCAGAGCTGCTATTAATGACCACTTTTTACTCAGGTTACCTTCACTCCAGGAAGGATCTTGGTTGAGGAACAAGAATGTCGAGTTGTGGAGCCTGTTCTAATAACAATCCCTGTGTTTTGGTCCCCACCAGCTCTTCAAAAGAAGGAATGTGGAGTTGATCAATGAAGATGACTCCATGTTTGACAGTCTCCTGGTGGATTCCTACGTTACTTCCACAACGTGTGGGGTAAGGTGCCTTCACACTGATTTAATGCTTTGGGGGTGGTGAGGCCCTGCAGGGATTCCCAGAGAAGCTGTGGCTGCGCCATCCCTGGAATTATCCCAGACTGGACAAGGGTTGGAGCACCCTGGGATAGTGGAAGGTGTCCCTGCCCTTGGCAGGGGGTGGAACTGGATGATCTTTAAGCTCCTTCCATCCCAAACCATCCTGGGATTCTGTGATTGCATGGAACTGCCAAACTCCAATGTTTTTTATTCCCTTGCTTTCAAGAATGCTTGTGTGAAACAGCCACAAACCCTTGGCTAAAATGCAAAGAGGAAATTTATTCCTGAGGGGAAAATTTATTCCTGGAGGATCCAGAGGGACACCAGTGGAGCTATGAGCCCTGCAAAGCTCAGCCCATGCCAGGGATTCCCCATCCTGCTGCTCGCTCTGGTTTATCAAGGGTTATTCCCAGCTGCATGTTCAAAATCCTCCTCCAGTGTCCTCCCCTTTTATCCCATTCCCCCCACCAGCATTCAGAAGAGAACTGGGAGAGTCTGCCAGGAAGTCAATGCTCTGCTGGGATCCCCAGTTTTGAATCTTTGGATTTCTGGCTGGGCCCAAATCGTGGTAGGATGTCATGTCTGTGATGCCTGAAATAATCTCAGTCTGGAATGAAACCATTGCTCTGTCTCCTCTGCATCTTTTCAGGAGGGATTGATCACAGGAGAGATGGTAGAGATGCTTTTCTCAGATGACCCTGACCTACAGCTAGCAACCACTCAGAAATTCAGGAAATTACTCTCCAAAGGTAAAAATAACTCATCTCTGCCCAGGATCCAGGAGAGCTTGCCTTTTACAAGGGTTTGTGCACAAAAGCTTTGCAGGTTGGGGAAAAAAATAATCCATAATCTAGAAATGTGATAAACTCTTGTATTGCTGATAGTTGCCAGTTGTGTGATTTGCACAGAAAATGATTCTGCCAAGCTGCCCCATGATTTCAGTCCAGTTTGAGATAATTTAATTAACACTTCAGGCTTGTTATTGCCCTGCGTGAGGCCTGCTCACTCCCTGACACTGCCTTGCTGTTTCAGAGCCAAATCCTCCAATAGATGAGGTGATAAACACTCAGGGAGTGGTGGAGAGATTCGTGGAATTCCTGAAAAGAAGTGAAAATTGCACATTACAGGTAAAGGAGATTCTGTTATCAATTCAGGGTGTGCAGCTGTTTTTATCCTGTGAACCCACAGGTGCTATTGAGGGAAAAGGATATTTTGAACCCCAAAAATGCAGGTTACGTGATCTATAGGAGAAGACAAAACTAGTCTGTAATGCTCAGGCAAAAAAAAAGAAATTGTAAGTTGCTCCGAATTAAATTCTTGGAAAAGTACTGGCAAAAATCACTTAATTCAGCTGCAGCAGAAGAGAGTTTGGCCTTCCTGCAGCTGATATTTCTGCTGGGAGCTGATGGAGCCGTGGGATAAACCCGCAGGAAGAAACTCTGTGAGGAAAAACCTCCATTGCTGGAGACTTTTAAGCAGAGGCCAAGAAATGTTAGAAATGGGTTTGGCCAGTGCTGATCCTGCCTGGGGCAGAGGGAAGGCCTGGGTGGCTTCCTGAGATTCCTTCCAGCTTGGTAATAAGTCCTGGTTTCTCTGGAGGGGTTAAAGATACTTCCATACTTGGAATTTGATCCAAGTTGATGACTGCTTTCCTCTTTCTCCCTGCCCTCTGGCCCCAGGCTGTGGACCAGAGGGGCTTAATTTCCAGAAGAACTGGATGGAAATCTGGTTTTAAACCAAAAAAGAGAAGCAAAAGCAGGGAATTTCTGCTCAGCTCGCCTTGAACTCACAGCATCTTTGGGATGTTGGATAAAATATAGAATATTTTCTGTTTTGTGTGTTTTCTGCACTGTGTGCCTTCACTTTTCCTGCTGGGAAATGGTTGTGGGGGAGAAATGACATAGTGGTGACATCTCTTGCTCATCCTGTGAGCAGCTGTGGCTCTTCTATTGCTCAAGAAAAATAAAATCCTTGGAATACTGAGGCTTTCTCTTCCTTCCTCTCCCAAAACCTTTGTAGCAGAGTTGTAGCCAGCATGTAAAGAGAGCTGTTTTGCTGAATCAGGCTGGTTTATTGCAGTTTTGTCCCTCGTTTCAGTTCGAGGCTGCGTGGGCCCTGACAAACATCGCCTCGGGGACGTCCCAACAAACCAAAATAGTCATCGAGGCAGGGGCAGTGCCCATATTTATAGAGCTCTTAAACTCTGACTTTGAGGATGTTCAGGAGCAGGTAAGGATCACCCCTTACTTTGGGATTTTTGGGGAGAGCCACATGTTAAAAGTGCAGTGTTTAAATTGAGTGATCCCAAGTGGCTGCCGAGCACAGACTGTTGCCTGGAATTACAGGAAAATTGCTTTTCCAGCACGCTGCCTGTTTCTCCCTGTCAGAAACTGGATGCTAAAACTGTTGCTGTTTCCTTTCAGGCTGTCTGGGCGTTGGGGAACATTGCTGGAGACAGCTCTGTGTGTAGAGATTATGTCCTTAACTGTGCCATTCTTCCTCCCTTATTAATGTGAGTAACCATGAGCAGTTCTGGGAGTCCCATTGTGCCAGGGCAGCAGTGTTGGAGCTGGGCCCACATATTCCCTGGGAATCAAACCTCTGGTTCAGAGGAGTGGGATTCTGTGGATAAAATTCCTTCTCACTGCTCTGGGAGTGAGGCATGTGCTGCTCCTGGAGTCACAGGGTGTCCCTCAGCTCCTGCTCTCTGCTTGGGCTGTGGATTTTTTTTTGGGATTGGAGCAGGATCAGGTCTCACACCAACTCCCTCAGCGTGGTGATAACGTAGATCTGTCAGACCTGGCTCTTGTTGCTCTGGCAAGAATTAATCTTCATCCCACCCCTGGAGAAGTGAGGCTTTGTCCCAAAAGGCTGATTTTGCTGCTCCTGGTGTCAGTCAGGGCTCAGCCTGACTCCTCACCCCACAGGACTCACTCAGAACTCAGCCCCTGAGCAGTTCCTGTCACTTGGGCTCTGAGATGGCTGGGAATGCCTGCCTGGGCTGAACTGGAGCTAAATGTTTTAGTTTTAATCCTTTTGGTTCCCTCTGCCTCCACATCAAGGACAATAATCCCTGGTAATTCTCTGTTCAGGCTCCTCACCACGTCCACCAGGCTGACAATGACGCGAAACGCTGTCTGGGCCTTGTCAAACCTGTGCAGAGGGAAGAGTCCACCTCCTGAATTTGATAAGGTGAGAAGAAATGCCTTGTTGGCAGCCAGGTGATGGGGAGACACCAGTTAAGATGTTTGTCTGGGTTATTTTGGGCTGTTGAATTCGAGGAGGGCACAGGATGAGGTTTTTCCTGCTGAGGTTGATCTGGATGTTTTATTTTTCCCAACCTTTCTCCTGGACCCCTCAAATAAGGGACAGGCCCAGGCTTCCCTAGAAAGTTTCTCTAAACCATTTTCTTATGAACTCTGGCATTTTGAGACTTCAATTATGACAAACAGCTATTCTGAGACCTGGAAATGCTAAATACCAGGACTCCTGTGAGCTGTGGTATCTTCCCTTTCCCTGTCCAGGGAACCTAACTAAAGGTCCTGCTGGCTTTTCAGGTATCTCATCCTCCTTTGGCAACACAAAAATGCTTTAAATCAGCGTGTTTTCACTTTTTGTAAGTGAAACCTCACTTATCAAAGCTGTGAAACCTGTGGTGAGGGGCGAAATCTGAATTGAGTGTAAATATAAACCCACTTTTAAATTATTGAGGTGAACTTGGTCTGAATATGGAGAGTCAGAAATGGAGCAGAGCTCTTTCTTACAGGAGCTCCCCCAAAGCTCAGTGTGATTCCTCAGTGTAATCTGAGTGCAGCAGCAAAGCTGTTGAGGAGGCTTTGGGCTCTGATGAGGAGCTGTGGGAAGCTGCTGACAGGGAGAAGGGATCTGTGGCCATCCAGGACTTTACCTGAGCAGTCAGCAGGAGCAGGAGGTGTTTGCCTGCAGGTGTGGTGGTCCTGGCCTGGTGACTAACCCTGGGTGGTGGCTGTTGTTGCAGGTGTCTCCCTGCCTGCCAGTGTTGTCCCGATTGTTGTTCAACAGTGACTCTGACCTGCTGGCAGACGCGTGCTGGGCTCTGTCCTACCTGTCCGATGGTCCCAACGAGAAGATCCAGGCTGTGGTGGACTCAGGGGTGTGCAGGAGGCTGGTGGAGCTCCTAATGTGAGTATCTGGCAGGAGACTGAGTGAGAATCCATCAGAGCACTCCAAACCTCCCGTGCACATGGGATCCAGGCACCTGAGCTGACCTGGGATGATGTGGGAGGATCTGGAGTAGGTTCACAGCTGGAATTTGCTGGTTTGGCTTCCTGAGCTGAAGGTTTTCCAGTTCTACTCCACACTACAAAAAGACACCTGTGTTGGTCTCAACGTCTGCCCCCAAAATTACAAATTCACTGATAAAAGAAACACTGTCCCTATAAATTTCTGAAATTCAACCATTTTTTGAGTGTGGGCCGACTGCACAAACAACTAGGAAGAACCTTCTGTCCTCTTTCCCAGATTTCCTTAATGATTGCAGAGTGTTGTGTGCTCTCAGACTTCAAATGGAAGCCTGGTTATGAGGCAAATCGAAGGACAATGGCTAGGAGAAATCAGTTTGGCTTTGTTTCTCCAAAATCTGTATGGAAAAGGGGATGGAGTCAGGATGCAAAGGATCAAACTGTGCTGCAGCTTTGCTTTCAGTGGCAATGTGCTCATCTTGCCCTGTGTTCTGTATGGCAGGGGGTGGAATCTTAGGGAAATCATGCAGATGGGATAATGGGGAGGGAACATGGTGAATATCCCAGTGATCTGATGGAGTTGGGTTGGTCTCTGCCCCATTTTCCTGCAGGCACAACGATTACAAAGTGGCCTCTCCAGCTCTTCGAGCCGTTGGCAACATCGTGACAGGGGATGACATCCAGACCCAGGTGAGAGGAGAGGAATTTCCTGCAGGGAATGCAGTGCCTGGCACTGGTGATCTCATTTCTGCTTCCTTTCCCCCAAAGGTGATTCTAAACTGCTCAGCCCTGCCTTGCCTCCTCCATTTATTGAGCAGTCCCAAGGAATCCATCAGGAAAGAGGCGTGCTGGACCATATCCAACATCACAGCAGGGAACAGAGCACAAATCCAGGTACAGTCTTCTCCAGCCTGCCTGCAGTGATCCCAAATTCCAAGCTCAGCATTAAGGACTTGCAGTTTTTTCCTTACTCTGACCCTCAGAGGCTGGATTGGTTCACATCTCTTACTCTGCAGTCATTTGCAACTTTGCTGCTGCCAAACAAGCTAAAACATGGGAATGAAAATCAGGAATGGCAGCAGCACGTGGACTGAATCCCACAGACTGGATCATTGGAATTAGAGGAGATACAGCCCCTATTTCTCCATCCTCGATCCCTTTGAAGAGCTGGAGCTCATTGAGGTTTAATTATCCTTTTCCTGACCTACATAGGGAAGCAGAGCAGAGCTTTCAGCATTCCCACAGTATTGATGCAATTCCAGGGATTGTCTGCTGTGCTGGTTATGGAATATCTGCTTTTAACAGGATTTGGCTGAGGAATAAACCACAGCAATCACTGCAGGCTGCAGCTTGGGAAGTTCACACTGAGATATGGAGGTGGAGGTTTCTTTCAGGTGCTGGGAAGCCTTTTGGGAAGCGTTGCCAATCCCAACCTCTATCCCTGCCCTCTCTTCCCAGGCAGTCATAGATGCCAACATTTTCCCGGTGCTGATCGAAATCCTGCAGAAAGCGGAATTCCGCACGAGGAAAGAGGCAGCCTGGGCCATCACCAACGCCACGTCAGGAGGCACTCCTGAGCAGATCAGGTATTCACTGGGCTCCTGGGCAGATCAGGGAGCTCCTGGGCAGATCAGGTATTCCCTGGGCTCCTGAGCAGATCAGGGATTCCCTGGGCTCCTGAGCAGATCAGGGATTCCCTGGGCAGATCAGGGAGCTCCTGGGCAGCTCCAGGCATTCCCTGAGCATCTCCTCCTGATTTCTACCTGAATCAGCATCTCATTTCTCTGAGAAATGCCTGAATTCCTGGGAGCTTTACCTTGGGAATTTTCAGGCAAAGGAGGAATTTGGAGAAATTCTGGAGAGTAACTGAGACAGGCAGAGCTGNGGTTCCTGAGCAGATCAGGGGTTCAGTGGGCTCCTGAGCAGATCAGGGGTTCCCTGGGCTCCTGAGCAGATCAGGGGTTCCCTGGGCTCCTGAGCAGATCAGGGGTTCCCTGGGCTCCTGAGCAGATCAGGGATTCCCTGGGCTCCTGAGCAGATCAGGGATTCCCTGGGCAGATCAGGGAGCTCCTGGGCAGCTCCAGGCATTCCCTGAGCATCTCCTCCTGATTTCTACCTGAATCAGCATCTCATTTCTCTGAGAAATGCCTGAATTCCTGGGAGCTTTACCTTGGGAATTTTCAGGCAAAGGAGGAATTTGGAGAAATTCTGGAGAGTAACTGAGACAGGCAGAGCTGGATTGTAATTTGCAATTTCTTTCTGGATGAGGACAATTTAATCCCAAACTTTCTCTATCTCTCTTTGGGTAGTTGAGGCTAAATGGCCAAACTTAATGACAGATTAAATTCCAGTGTAAATTTAATTTGAGCAGCACCTGGATTTCAAAAATGGCTCCTTTCCTTAAAAAAAAAAAAAATTCTGAAAACAGGCCTGTGTACTAATGCAAATAAATGGATCAGAATTAACCTTGACAGAGCAGTAAATGTATATTTTAGGGTAAATTCCTGGATTTCAGTTGGATTCATCTCCTTTGCTTTTCCAGTGGAGCAAAGGTGATGCTTCCCAGCTCCTGAGCACACAGTGATGTTGGTGCTGCTCCCTCTCTGCAGGTACCTGGTGAATTTGGGTTGTATCAAACCTCTGTGTGACCTGCTGACTGTCATGGACTCCAAGATTGTTCTGGTGGCATTGAATGGGCTGGAAAACATTCTGAGGCTGGGAGAGCAGGAAGCCAACCAGAGTGGGACTGGGATCAACCCCTACTGCAGCCTGATCGAGGAGGCCTATGGTAAGTGGGGCTTTGGGCACTGCAGGGGTCTCTTGGTTGCTTCTCTGCCCTGTTGAAGGGTTTATTGTATTCCAAAATAGCCCAGTATTTGTTCCAAAATCTTTTCAAACTCATTTAGTGGGTGATGAGAAAATACTTGGAAGTAAAAAGTCTGACCTGGAGTCCAAGCTGAAAATCGTGGCTTGCACCAGGTGGGAATATTAACCAGAAATGGGCTGAGCTAAGTAAAAAGTGACAGTTCTGGGTCTAAAATTGTTCTGACTGTTCCCAGTTTTATACTGGAAGTCCAGGGAGACTTTGCTTTTCCCTGGAGTGACTTAATTTGGTGCTGATGGATGTTTTTTGGTGGGTTTTTTTTTTTTTTGTCCTGCTCTCGATGCTTTGAGGAGGAGCAAATTCCTATTTTGGTCTGAAACTCCCTGTGAGCTGCCAGTGTCTACTTTGCCCTCTCATTACTCTGAGTGTCCTGATTCTCCCTGGAAGGATAATTCCTGGGATTCCTGAGGGTGCATTGTGCATGGATGCTTTCTGTGCAGCAGTGGATTTAATTGGGGCAGCGAGAGCTGGCGGCTCCTGGGACAGACCCTGCTCCTCCCTACCCCCTGCAGCTAACAATTCCTCATTTTTGATTCCACTGGCATCTGGGATTAGCCTGTAGCTGGGAGAATAATCAGGATGAGCTAAACCTGCCTGGCAGGGATGAGATCCAGGGGCAGCTTCTGGGTTGGGTTTCCATGTCAGTCCTGCTCACAGAACTCTTTTGAGGATGGAGAGTGGATTTCTTTTGTTTCATCCCATCCCACTTCTTTGTTTTCTCCAAAGGTTTGGATAAGATAGAATTCCTCCAGAGCCACGAGAACCAGGAGATCTACCAGAAAGCCTTTGATTTGATCGAGCACTACTTTGGGGTGGAGGACGACGCGGCCGTGGCTCCCCAGGTGGACGAGAACCAGCAGCAATACATCTTCCAGCAATCCGAGGCTCCCATGGAAGGATTCCAGCTATAATCCTGGGGAAAATCCCTCCCAAAAAAAAAACCCCAAAAAAAACAACCCACCACAGACTTTCTGCAAAGTTTGGGAGAGCAGCTGCTGGTCCTGGCTGGGAAGGCTGGACACCCACTCCACCTGTTTAGGAAAACTCTGCAAATACAAAGAGCGCTGCCGGAGAGAAGGGGAATTTCTGCTCCTTGTTTCTTTGGGCTGCTGCTCACGTTGTCTTTGGAGGCAGGAAGGACACAGAGGTGACAGGTGGCACCTCTTGGTGGCTTCTTCTCTGTGGTGGTGTCTCCCCAATGCAGTTTTTACCTCGGGTTCTCCGGCCTTGGGTTGGGTGAGGACACGGAGAGGAGGGAGCTGTTTTGGCCACAGTAATTCTGCAAAACGTGGGTTGATCTATTTAAATTTTCTTTTTTTTTCTTCTTTTTTCTTTTTTTTTTCTTTTTTTTTTTTTTTTTTTTTTTTTTTTTTTTTTTTTTTTTTTTTTTTTTTTTTTTTGCACATGTTACTCTTTATTAAAGACTCTTTAATATGCCAAGAGCAAAGTTTAGCCCTGGCCTTCCTCCTTCAGGTGGACAGGCCTGGTGAACCCAGGACCAGTTCCCAGATGAAAAATACTGAAAATGGACAGAAAAATGAGAAGTTCTCTCACTGCTGGGAAGTTATTTTTTTCCTGCTGCTTCCCTTTGTCTAGATTTTTTTGTTTGTTTGTTTGTTTGAAGAACTGCTAGCGATATTTCCAAGGATTAAAAACAAAAAACAAAAAGCAACAAGAGCCCAAAGATGGGAACTGGGGTGGATTTTTTTGGAGCAGGAAGCACAGCTGCTGTTGCACAGGTTTGGTTTGCATTGTACTGACTGATCTCAGAGCTCTGAAATGCTGAAACCCACCTTCATCTTTACTTGAAATACTTTTATTTGCCATGAGAAACATGGGCTGAATTCTGGGTTTTTCCTGCCTTGGGGTGGTTTGGGGTGGAGGAAAATTTGGCTCTACCTGCCAGCGGTGATGGGAGCTCCAACAGCACCAGGTTTTCAGGTTTACCTCCTGCTCACAGTCGGCTAATGCACATTTTACTTCCAAAAACGGCAAATCTCTGTATTTTTTATATTAGAAAGAGAGAGATATTTGTCTAATTGGGCCACAGAGAAAACTATATATGAAATTTCTGTAATTCCTGTAAATAAGCACTGTGAGGCAGGCACACCTGGAAACCCCCGGGCTCAGGGCTCTCCTCCTGTTCCTCCTGTTCCCTGTCCCCCCTGGCGGTGCGCACGGAGCTCCCGCGGCGCCTTTTGAGTGACTTTGCCACGATTTCAGTAAAAGCCAGAGGAGCAAACACCGAGTTCGGGGCTGCGGGGGGGAAGCTGAGCCCTTGTTGTGGAACGAATAAACTCCACCTGTGCAGGTGCCCGGGTGTGCTGTGATGGGGGTGCCGGGGCTGCTTGGGGGGCTCGGTGACCTTGGCAGGGGCCCCCGGTGCCCGGTAACGGCGGGGGCGCGCGGGGCATGCTGGGAGTTGTAGTCTCCGGGGCGGTCGTGCGCGGGACGTGCTGGGAGGTGTAGGCCACAGCTTTCCTGCTGCCTTCCCTTCCTCCACCTCCTCCTCCTCTTCATCTGCTTTTCCCCGCCTCCAGAGGAGCAGGGCGGGAGGTGTAGGCCACAGTTCCCTGTTTTTCCTTTCTCCTCCTCCTCTTCTTCCCCAACCCCAGGGCATGGCGGTAATTGTAGAATCCAGTTCCCTTTCCCTTTTTTCCTCCTCCCCCTATTCTCCTTCCAGGCCTACAGAGCAGGCCGGGAGCTGTAGTTCCCGTGGCGA